>CM028916.1:0-52500 GCA_016801845.1 Polydactylus sextarius
TGCTCAGTGATTGTGTTGCTGTTGTCATCAGTCCAAAGACACAGTCTCTGAAAACTGTTGACAGTGTGTGACTCCCTCTAGTGGATGTTGTGGAGTATTGTGTTGTCTTTGCTCCAGAGGTTTTTGTTCAGAGTTGAGGTGTTTCCTGTCACTGTGGGCTGCAGAGCACAGTAGTACACAGCAGAGTCAGACAGTTGAAGCTTCTGGATCTTCAGAGGAACTGATTTGTCTTTGACCTCAGCATCAAATCTCTTCTTCTCTCTTTCTCAGTATTTAGTTGTGATGTTGAGAATGTTGCAGCAGATAATTTGGGGCTGTTGTAACTTCTTGTTTGTACCAGAACAAATATTGACTTGTGCTACTGGTCTTAAAAGTACAGTTGAGTGTAACTGTGTCTCCTTCAGCAGCAGTGACATCTCCTGTTGGCTGGATCACTGTGTCTTGTCCTTTACACTCTGAGGAAGAACAGAACATGCAGAGGAAGAGATGAATGAATAAAGATGGTTGATTAAAGGAGAACAATCAGTAGGTTTAAAGAGTTACCTAGCCAGAGAGTCACACACACACACACACGTAGAATAGATGTGATAATGTTGTTAAAGACGATGTTAAAGTGTGATTGTCTGTTCCAGTGGTTTGTAGCAAACAGATCCTCTAAAGACATTTATTATTCCTGCTTTAACCTACCTTTTAGTATGATGAGAAACAAAGGAAACATTCCACAGTAATGCAGTGAGAGCATCTTCCAGACAGTATGTGTGTTATGTATGGTTTAGATATTGATGCATCTGACAGTGGGAGTTGTTTTCTGTTCTGCTCTTTGACAGTGTTGCTCCTCCCTCAACCTCTTCCTCCTCTCATGTCAAGGCAAGTTTACTTATAAAACACATTTTAAACACAGAGGTAATACAGAGTGCTTCACATGAAACTAGACAAAAGTAACAAACTATATAGGAAACATAGAAAAAAAAATAGGGAAACAACATTAAAGACCAAAAGTGCATTAAAATTCAGTGTGTGCTGAATAGTCAGACGTCAGTTATCGGTAGCAGTTTAATTCAAAGGTGAACATTAAAGTATTTTCATGTTTTTTAAAAGTTCAAGCAGAAGACACTAAGTAGAGAGTGTGAAATATGAAATGAAATTTAATGACAACACAAGTAAAATCTTTGAGAAACATCACCAACAGGACATACATGGCTTATGTCATTGTCAGGATTTGAGAGACCTTGAACTGTCAACATTGAAATGGAATCAGCATGAAAATAGGAGGAGAAGGTGAAAGAAGGTTGGCAGCCCAACTGCAGTAGTGAGGCAGAGGAGATTTTCTGCATTAAAGCAGAAGTGTCAGCCTCTGTCCTAAACCAATGGTCTGAGTACTACCTACGGGATTAGTTGCATTTAAGGACGACATTTAAAATGATGATAAACCAAGAATTTGGCATGGGGTTTTTTCCAAGGAGCAAGAAAAGAGATGATGGAGGAATGGTGAAAGATCTGAGGCAGATTTAAAAGGACAAAAGGAAAATCAATGCAGGCAAACAATGGTACAAGCCACTTGCCATTGGGTGTTTAATGAGTAAACTGTAGTGACTTGGGTAGAAGACAGGTCACCCAATAAGATATCTCTATCTGGATCAAATTAGATGGGAATTAATTCCTGAACTTTGGAACCCGTAACAGCTAGATAAAAAAAGATAGACTTTTTCCTTAAAAGCTCCTCTCTCATGTGGTGTCCATCAGGGCCCCTTACTGTTCTCATTTGCTTCTTCTGGGTTAATTTTTTTTTTAAATATGATATCTCATTTCACTGCTATGCAGATGACACACAGGTGTACCTCCCACTGCAGCACGATGCTTGGACTCCTATGAAGTCATCATTGGACTGCCTACAAGATGTTAAGGCATGGATGGCTCTAAACCTTCTCAATCTGAACAGAAGAGAAAGAAGATCATTGGTGGATGATTCTCAGCTGTTCAGTTGTTTGAACATGTGCTGTGATAGTCTGAAGGTTTAACAGTGTGTGACTCCCTCTAGTGGATGTTGTGGAGTATTGTCTTGTCTTTGCTCCAGAGGTTTTTGTTCAGAGTTGAGGTGTTTCCTGTCACTGTGGGCCTCACAGCACAGTAGTACACAGCAGAGTCTGTCACTGCAGCAGAGGAGATGTTCAGATTCATCCGTTTATAGTCATCACTCACATTAACAGACAGTCCAGGTACTGGATTTATTATCTTTCCCTTGTCTGTGTGAGAGATGAGGAACTGTGGTGGTTTTCCTGGATATTGTCGATACCAGAAGAAATAATCACCTAATGCAGCTGATGTGGAGTATGTGTAGGACAGAGTAACAGAGCTGCCTTCTACACTGAACTCCTCGGGCTTGACTGGAGTCAGTTCTCCACAGCTGACACCTAAAGAAACAGATAAATGTTGTTAAAGACAATGTTAAAGTGTGATTGTCTGTTCCAGTGGTTTGTAGCAAACAGATCCTCTAAAGACATTTATTATTCCTGCTTTAACCTACCTTTTAGCATGATGAGAAACAAAGGAAACATTCCACAGTAATGCAGTGAGAGCATCTTCCAGACAGTATGTGTGTTATGTATGGTTTAGATATTGATGCATCTGACAGTGGGAGTTGTTTTCTGTTCTGCTCTTTGACAGTGTTGCTCCTCCCTCAACCTCTTCCTCCTCTCATGTCAAGGCAAGTTTACTTATAAAACACATTAAACACAGAGGTAATACAGAGTGTTTCACTTAAAAATAGATCAAAAGTATTTATACAGGAAAATGGAACATTAAATGTGTAAATGCATCAAAAGTCAGAGTGTGTTTAATAGTCAGAGTTCAGTTATCAGTAACAGTTTAAATCAAAGGTGAACACTGAAGTATTCCTTCAACGTTTAAAGGGTTTCTTTAAGGCCTCAGATGGTCAATGTTCCTTTCACTTCACCCAAGGTTACTTATAGGGTTGTGTTAGGTGTGTGTGTGTCTGTGGAGAGATCAGGAAATGTGTGTGTGGTTTGCATGAGTGTCACCAGTGTTGAATGTTGCAGCTACTGTAACTAAACCTCTGTTTTGTTGAGGATAAAACTGTTGTCATTGTGATCCAACGCAGGATAATTCTTTGGCTGCTGCCGTCTTCTGTTTCCTGGTTTGGGATCAGACTCTTTAGTGTGAGACTGGGATGGACTCACTGCTTTCCCTTTAGTTTGGACTTTTAGTTTAATTGTGAGGACTGACACAAAGGAGGGATTCAAGGGTTTTGTGGTGCACAGGACAAATATTTCATCTACAGTATACGACACGTCTTATCACTCGTCTGTTTGGTTCACTTCTTTCTTTCTTTGTATTTGTTCAGCGACGACGTCTCACTAACAGTCTGTTGCTGAGCTCAAGTGAATTTTACTGAAATAAAATAATAATGACATATTTCTTACATGAATCTGTTTTGTTAGGAGGGAGTTGAACCTACCTGGTATTATTGAGTCCAGTCTTAGGTCCCAGTGTTCGAGTCCAAGTCCAGTCTAGTCCAAGTGGAGTCCTCCACAAATGACACGGCATCACACATGTACACTGTCTAAACCACACTGATAGATGATAATTTGAAAATGTATGTTCCAAATCAAACAATAAATAAATTGTAAAATTAGGAAGTAGTGCACATGTATGAAAATGTAGCCAAAAGGTTGGACTGGACCTACCATTCCTCCATCTCCCATTTCCTAACACAGTCATGACTGAAAAGTTTAGACACTAGCTGGGTGTCTCTGCAAGTGTCCTGGACTGGTTCTCTTCCTGTCTCTCAGGAGGTTTCCTGGGTCTCTGGGTCCCTACATGTCTGAAACTGATTCTTTGTTGTCGTGTTCCTCAGGGTTTTGTCTTGGGTCCTGTTTTATCTGCATCATATATGCATCAAAATTTACAGAAAATTAACTAATGAAAATCAGACACTGCTTTTGAAATGTGGTTCAACAGAATCATTAAAATATAATAATGAAACTGGAGCAAAATGATGGTACCACTGGAAAAGACTGAAAAAATTTGACCATTGACACATGTTGAACTAAGGTGTGTTCTGTTATTAGCATCACAGGTGTCTTCAAACTTCTAATCAGTCAGTCTGTCTATTAAAGTATGAAAATATGTGATTGTGCTGTTTGGTGTCATGGTGTGCTCCACATTGAACATGGACCACAGAAAGTTTAGGAGAGAGTTATCTGAGGAGATTAGAAAGAAAATTACAGACAAACATGTTAAAGGTAAAGTATTTAAGACCATCTCCAAGTGGCCTGATGTTCTTGTAGCTACAGTGTCACATATTATTCAGAAGTTGTAGCCAACCTCCCTGGACGTGGCCACAACAGGAAAATTGATGATGAACTGAAGAGAGAGATAATATGAATGTTAACCAAAGAGCCCAGAAAAACGCCCAAAGACATTAGAGGTGAACTCCAAGGTCAAGGTACATCAGTGTCAGATGTACTAGGAGACATGGAGGAGACTCGGTTATGTTCTGGGGCTGTTTTGCTGCTTCTGACACAGGGAGTCTTGAATTGTTACAGGATACAGTCAAATCTCAAGACTATTTAATCATTCTGGAATGAAATGTGTTGCCCAGTGTCAGAGACCTTGGTCTCAGTCGCAGGTCATTGGTCTTTCAACTGGATAATGAGCCAAAACACACAACTAAAAACACCCACGAATGGCTAAGAGCAAAACATATTCTCCAGTGGCGTTCAGTGAGCCCTGATGTAAATCCTATTGAACATCTGTAGAAGGAGCTGACACATGAAGTCTGGAGAAGGAACCTTTCAAACCTGAGACAGCTGGAGCAGTTTGCTCATGAGGAGTGGACCAAAATACCTGTGGAGGTACAGAAGTATCACTGAGAGTTACAGGAATCACTGGATTACAGTGACTGTCTCAACATACACAACTAAATGTTGACGACATCATCATTTTCATCTTCATCATTATTATTATTATTACTGTAATATTATTGTAATGATAATTTTACTTTAACAACTACTTATAACCATCTACTCTCTACTGTCTCTTCCTGGTCTCCCACTTTTCTTCCTCCCCCCTCCCCCGTCCTCCTCCCTCTTTCCTCTGTCTCTTCTCTTTTCTCTGTTTTCATTTCTCTCCAACCGGTCGAGGCAGATGACGTCCACTCTGAGTCTGGTTCTGCTGGAGGTTTCTTCCTGTTAAAAGGGAGTTTTTCCTCCATTGTTGCCAAGCGCTGCTCATTGTGGAAATGTTGGGTTTCTCTATGTAAAGTGCCTTGAGATAAATGTTTTTATGACCTGGCGCTATATAAATAAAATAAATTGAATTAAATTGAATTGAATTAAATGTTAAGTTAAGGGTACCATCATTTTGTCCATGACGATTTCATTAGCTTGTTTTTTCAAAATGATTCTGTTGAACTATAATTCAAAAACAATGTCTGATTTTCATTAGTTAATTTTCAGTAAACTTTGATGTATTGTTCCTTTTGTCAGTTTTATGTTATTTTTCTCAGTTTTATGTTATTTCATATTTTATCAACATTTTATATTAATAACAGTTTTATGTTATTTCATTCAAAATGTATCTCATCAGTGATATGCTGACAACATTTAATTGTACATCTCTTTCAATCCAGATAACACAGACAAGACCGTCTCTTCTTTCATAACAGTTTGACTGCCATTAGAGACTAGACGTTGAACATTTTTCTACAGTTAAACACAGACAGACTGAGGTTCTGGTCATTGCTGCAGATAGTTTATTCAACAATGTTCCCCTGAATATTGGGTCCTTTTCTACAGCAAAACAATCTAATCTAATAAATGTTGGTGCCATCAATCAGACCAGGGTTTGTGGGTCATTTTGAATCTGTGTAATATAAGTATAAGTGTTTGTTTGTCTGTTGTGTCATGAACTGAGCTGGAGATGGTGATTTATACTTTTCTGTTTTCCTGACTGAACTTTTCCAACTCTCTAACTCTTGTTGACAGAGCTGTGTATAACTGAGTGTCATCTTCATAGTCATGATAACTTCTACTGTTATTATGTATAATTCAGCCTAGTGGGGTCATATAGAGGGTAAATAGGAGACATCCCAGAGCTGAACCTTGATGTTCTGCACATGTCCTGCTAGCTCACTCTGATATGTAGTTTCCATTAGAAACAAAATACATCCTGTTTTGTTGAAAAGACTGGAACCAATTTACAACTGTGTCTAAAACCAACCCAGTCTTCCAGTCTGTCTGCTAGAAAACTAAGAAACTGTTGACAGTGTGTGACTCCCTCTAGTGGATGTTGTGGAGTATTGTGTTGTCTTTGCTCCAGAGGTTTTTGTTCAGAGTTGAGGTGTTTCCTGTCACTGTGGGCCTCACAGCACAGTAGTACACAGCAGAGTCTGTCACTGCAGCAGAGGAGATGTTCAGATTCATTTGTTTCTTATTATCACTCACTTCAGCAGACAGTCCAGAGTCAGAGTTATTATTTTTTTCAGTTCCTAAATGAGAGATGAGGAACTCTGGTGGTTTTCCTGGATATTGTCGATACCAGAAGAAATAATCATTTCCAGTAGCTGATGTGGAGTATGTGTAGGACAGAGTAACAGAGCTGCCTTCTACACTGAACTCCTCGGGCTTGACTGGAGTCAGTTCTCCACAGCTGACACCTAAAGAAACAGATAAATGTTGTTAAAGACAATGTTAAAGTGTGATTGTCTGTTCCAGTGGTTTGTAGCAAACAGATCCTCTAAAGACATTTATTATTCCTGCTTTAACCTACCTTTTAGTATGATGAGAAACAAAGGAAACATTCCACAGTAATGCAGTGAGAGCATCTTCCAGACAGTATGTGTGTTATGTATGGTTTAGATATTGATGCATCTGACAGTGGGAGTTGTTTTCTGTTCTGCTCTTTGACAGTGTTGCTCCTCCCTTAACCTCTTCCTCCTCTCATGTCACTGGATGTTAGAACAACAAAACCACATCTCAATAGATTTTACAATATACAGTCATAATAATTTAATCTTTAAAAGTATTAAACATATTCTAACAAGGAAAATTTAAACACTTCACCCAAAACATAAAACCATCAATAGTAAATGTTATTTATTTATTAATTTTTTTGCACGATTTAAAAATACACAACAAATGAGAAAGAAACAAATAATCTGCAGTGCAGGCAGAGATAAAAACAACCAATGGATAAATTGAAGCTTCGCTGTGAAAGATGTTAAAGATTTTACAACGCTATACTTAACACAAAATTAGCTTACAGTAAATAAGGCCAGTGACAGCTTGAAGCAGGGACATGGGTTTGTCCCTTGGTGATCATGCAACCTGTCAGCATAGCTCTGGCTCTGGAACCAAATTCCTGGAGTTGAGCTGGACCCTCTACTATGATGGAGTTCTGAACACTGATCAGAACTTAAACGGTGTTCAGTTGTTGGACTTCTGTGCTAGGCACAGTTTGGCCATAACTAAAACCATGTTCAAAAATAGGGACATCCATCAGTGCACATGGCACCAGGACAACCTTGGCCGTATGTTGATGGTTGAACTTGTTCTTATATCATGTGACTTGCAGCTGCATGTTTTTGACACTTTGGTTAAGAGAGGAGCTAGGCTGTGAAGATAAGTTGGATAAGGTAGTGGACGAGGATGTCTCTGGAGTCTGAATGGTCTGTGTTCTGAGCAGTCATTGCTGAGGCAGTTGAACAAACTCGCAGTCACAAGATGGCTGGTGCTGGTCATGGCGACAATCCCTGAACCTGTTGGTGGACACCAGTAGTGGGGGATGTTGTCAAGCTGCATCCTACAGGGTATGGTTGGCATGTGGGACTCCTGAAGTAGCTGACAGGTACCGGCAGGCCAAGTGCCAGACCAAGCCTGGGCATTTGCAGAAGCAAAACCCAGGCATGGGGTGAGTTTGGGGAGGCCTTGGAAGAGGACTTCCTGTAAGCCCTGAAAAGATCCTGGTAAACTATCCGGTTTCCATCTCAGGAGTGGGAAGCACCTTAGTGTCCACACAGTTCCTACTGTGGATGGGGGGATGCTGACCATGAGAATACTTTGGCGATGTCCTTAATGCCACAGACACGTATTCTGAGGAGAAACCAGAGCTTGACTTGGAGGTGGGTTCTCCCATCACAGGGGTTGAGGTCACTGAGGCAGTTAAACAACACAGCAATGGCAGCATCTTGGGGGGTGGATGAGATCCGCCCTGAGAACCTCAAGGCTCTGGATGTTGCACAGCCAGCTGGGATGACACCCTCTGCAACATTGCATGGACAACAGGGACAGTGCCTCTGGGTGGCCAATTGGGGTGGTTCCCATCTTTAAGAAGGAAGACCAGAGGGTGTGTTCCAATTATGGAGGAATCACCCTCCTCAGCCTCCCTGGGAAAGTCTACACCAGGGGACTAGAGAGGAGAGTCGGGCCGTTAGCTGAACCTCTGACTCAGGAGGAACGATGTGGTTTTTGCTCTGGTTGTGGAACAATGGACTAGCCCTGTACCCTGAAGAGGGTGCTGGAGGGCACATGGGAGTTTGCCCAACTTGTCCACATGTGTTTTGTGGATGTTTTTAAGTAAAAAATAATTTAATTCAGACTTCACTTGGAGGAAACCAGGATAAAGGAGTTTGGCCCAGATCAACCTGATTTAAAAATCCAGCAGGCCAGTGACCCAGGACGGAGTTACACCCGTAGCAAGTTGGCTAATTGGATGTCTTGATGGCAATGACTTTTATTGATTTCCCTGTTGATTTCCCGGATTGTGGTTTGTCAGACTTGAGAAATCTGTTACTTTTAATTGAAATTACTTTATTGAACCAAAGGGGACAGTTTATCAAGTCTAGAGAGTCACTACACATTTGCACATCTGAATAATACAAATCAATCAAATCCATGAAATGATATGCAGGATATGCAGGGTAGGGTTGGGAATTTTAAGAGCTGGACAGCCTTGGGAACAAATGTTGCCACCTCCTTTGAGTCTGACTGCAGCCTGGACTGCAGATACAGTGAACAAAATAAGCAGCTCATTGTGGCCTACTGAGCCACAGTGACTGAAAGAAGATGAGATGAGTAAGTCAGTGTGTGTTTCTTTGTTTTTATGGAGTCTTGTGTGTGAATCATCATCCAGTTGGTTTGTCATTGATGTGGATCAGCTGCTCATGTGAATCCTCCCACTGATTCATTAGCAGCTGTAACCACAGTGACTCTGATAAAACAGGAATTAGCAGAATCCATCTGATATGAAGCTGTGGTTTGAACACCACTTCCCTCCTCTTTGAAGAGGAGTCACATATCTGTGTTCAGGTTTTTGTACAGTCTCTTCTACACTTTGTATCACTGTGTTTCTAGAGCACAGTAGTAGAGAGCTGTGTCTGCCAGGGTTAGTCTGTCTATGGTCAGTTCAGTTGATGTATCTGTTGTTTGGGACTGATATTGATCTTTGTGATGATCAGGAATATATTCTCTATCCCAACGATCTTTTGCTCCTTTAACAAGAATAAACTCAGGTGCCTGAAGGTCAGAATGATGTTTGTACCAGTAAAGGTAAACACCTCTATCACTTGTCTGATATCGACATGTGAGTGTAACAGATTGTCCTTCTCTTCCACTGACTTCATGTTGTACAGGAGAGATTGTGTCTCCAGCTGTTAGTCCTGGAAAAAGTATAGAAAATGAAGCCATTAGACTAAGATTGTCCATGAGGCTGAGAGGAGAAGACAGTGGAAAATGTCAGTGTACAGTGTTACTCTGTGGACAGAAACAGCTCAACTGTAGCTGACATCACCACTAGACTGTAAAGAACTCCTTAGAATACACTTTAGCTTTTAGTCATGTTGTGCTCCAACATTTTCTAGTAGAATCAAGGTTGTTTTTGGTTGAACTATTTGATCAATTGATGATTTCTCCTCTAAACATGTATTGATGAAATGCTGTAAATCAGGTTTAGTAGTAAAACTCACCTATGAAGTGAGATAAAAAGCAAAAGAGGTAAAGCAACATGTCTTTGGAGTTGTTGAATCCAAACAGACAGCAGATGAACAATGTTCTTCCACTGCAGTAGAATGAAAAAACTAAAGAGCCTCTCTGCTGCACAGCCCTTCTCCTCAACATCAAGCTGATTGTGCTTTTACTTCCTCAAACATTTCTGCTCTGGAGACACAAACAATCTGATTGGCTGAGTTGGACTGTAGTGGGCGGGGCCACACAATCACCTTGATGTTGTTTGAGATTCAATTGTGTGTCTTTTCTATTTATTGCTCAGTGATTGTGTTGCTGTTGTCATGAGTCCAAAGATACAGTCTCTGAAAACTGTTGACAGTGTGTGACTCCCTCTAGTGGATGTTGTGGAGTATTGTGTTGTCTTTGCTCCAGAGGTTTTTGTTCAGAGTTGAGGTGTTTCCTGTCACTGTGGGCCTCACAGCACAGTAGTACACAGCAGAGTCTGTCAGTGCAGCAGAAGAGATGGTCATTTTTATTTTATTTTCTTCCACTTCAGTTTTCAGTCCAGAGGTTGCATTGCTTAAAATTTTTCCCGTAGACAAGTGAGAGATGAGGAACTGTGGTGGTTTTCCTGGATACTGTCGATACCAGTAGAAATATTCAGAACCAGTTGGTTTTTTGGAGTATGTGTAGGACAGAGTAACAGAGCTGCCTTCTACACTGAACTCTTCAGCCTTGACTGGAGTCAGTTCTTCACTTTTAATGCCTGAAAGAAAAAAATAATTGTTGTTTCATCATTTAAAAACCTGAACAAACATTTCAGTTTCAGATGGTATTTGAACATCGTTTGTGCTGTATAAAGTAACATACCTGTTAGAGCAGTGACCAACAGCAGACACAGTCTATAACAGTCTAATGACAGCATGTTGAATAAAGGTAATGTTTCTGGTTTGTATGTTGAACTCTGCTGAATATGGAAGTTGCTCTCTTCTATAGTTCAGTAACAGCTCAGCTCCTCCCTGAATCTCTCCGTCTCCTCTTAGATCTGTATTGTCACTTCTCTCTGTTCCACTTCCTCCACCTTCATCTCTGGAAATGACTGATGCTGTAGTCACCATCATATCAGTCATGTTTCACTGCTGCTCAACAATGTACAGTCATGGCCAAAAGTTTTGAGAATGACACAAATATTACATTTTCACAAAGTCTGTTCCTTCAGGGTTCCTGTAGGTGTTTTCCAGATGTTTCTATGGTATAATGACATACAATTAGAAGCATTTTACAAGTATCAAAAGCTTTTATTGAGAATTACATGCAATAGGTCAATATTTGCAGTGTTGACCCTTCTTTTTCAAGACCTCTGCAATTCTCCCTGGCATGCTGTCGATCAACTTCTGAACCAAATCCTGACTAATGGCAGTCCATTCTTACATAATCAATGCTTGGAGTTTGTCAGAATTTGTGGGTTTTTGATTGTCCACCCGCCTCTTGAGGATTGACCACAAGTACTTAATGGGATTAAGATCTGGAGAGTTTCCTGGCCAAGGGCCCACAATCTTAACGTTTTGTTCCCTAAGCCATTTTGTTATGACCTTTGCTTTATGGCAAAGTGCTCCATCATGCTGGAAAAGGCATTCTTCATCACCAAATTGCCCCTTGATGGTTGGGAGAAGATGCTCTCGGAGGACGTTCTGGTACCATTCTTTGTTCATCGCTGTGTTTTTAGGCAAGATTGGGAGAGCCCACTCCCTTGACCGAAAAGCAACCCCACACATGAATAGTCTCAGGATGCTTCACTGTTGGCATGAGACAAGACCGATGGTAGCGCTCACCTCGTCTTCTCCGAACAAGCCTTCTTCCAGATGCCCCAAACAATCGGAAAGGGGATTCATCAGAGAAAATGACTTTACCCCAGTCCTCAGCAGTCCAGTCTTTGTAACTTCTGCAGAATATCAGTCTGTCCCTGATGTTTTTGCTGGAGAGAAGTGGCTTCTTTGCTGCCCTCCTTGACACCAGGCCTTTCTGCCAAAAGTCTTCGCCTTACTGTGTGTGCAGATGCACTCACACCTGCCTGCTGCCATTTCTGAGCAAGCTCTGTACTGGTGGTGGCCTGATCCCGTAGCTGAAACAACTTCAGGAGACGGTCCTGTCGCTTGCTGGACTTTCTTGGGCGCCCTGGAGCCTGTTTGGCATCAATTGAACCTCTCTCCTTGAAGTTCTTGATAATCCTGTAGACTGTTGACTGAGGTGCAATCTTACTCGCTGCAATAAATTTTTCCCCCCAAATTTTTTTTTTTCCCCCGGGTTGAGTTTTTCCCAAAAAAAAAAAACCCAAAAAAAGGGGGGGTTTTTAAAAAAAAAATTTTTTTAAAAAAGGGAAAAACCCTTTTTTTTTTTTTTTGGGGGGAAAAATTTAAAAAGGGGGGGGGGGGGTTTTTTTTTAAAAAGGGGGAAAAAAAATTTTTTTTTTTAAAACCCCCCCCGGGGGGGGGGAAAAAACCCCCCCAAAAAACCCTTTAACCCCCAAAAAAACCCCGGGGGGAAAAAAAAAGGGGGGGCCAAAAAAAAAAAAAAACCGGGAAAAAAGGGGGGAAAAAAAAAAATTTTTCCCAAAATTTTTTTGGGGGGGGGTTTTTTGGGTTTTTATTTTTTTTTTTTTTAAAACCCAAAAAAATTTTTTTTTTTTTTTTTTTTGGGGGGGCCCCCCGGGGAAAAAAAAAACCCCCCAAAAAAAAATTTTTTCCCCCCAAAAAAAAAAAAAATTTTTAAAAAAAAAAAAAAAAAGGTTTTTTTTTTTAAAAAAAAAGGGGGGGGTTTTTGGGAAAAACCCCAAAAAAAAAAAGGGGGAAAAAAAAAGGGGGGGGGGTTTTTTGGGAAGAAAAAATTTTTTTAAAAAATTTTTTTTTTTCCCCTTTTTTTTTTTTTTGGGGAAAACAAAAAATTGGTTTTCCCCAAAAGAAAACCCCCAAAAACCCCCTTATTTTTTTTTTTTAAAAAAAAAAAAAAGGGGGGGGGGGGGAAAAAAACCCCCCCTTTTTAAAAAAAATTTTTTAAAAAAAAAAATTTTTAAAAACCCCCAAAAAAAAACCTTTTTTTTTTTTTTTTAAAAAAAAGGGTTTCCTTTTTTTTTTTAAAAAAACCTTTTTTTTTGGTTTTTTTTTTTTCCCCCTTTATTTTTTTTTTTTTTTTTTTTTTGGGGGAAATTTTTTTTTGGGGTTTTTGGGTTTTTTTTTTTTTTTTTTTTTTTAAAAAAATTTTTAAAAAATTTCCCCCCCCCCCCGGGGGCCCCCTTTTTAAAAAAAATTTTTTTTTTCCCTTTTTTTTTAAAAAAAAAAAAAACCCCCCCGGGGTTTTTTTTTTTAAAAAAAGGGGGAAAAAAGGGGAAAAAAAACCCAAAAAAACCAAGGGGGGAAAAAATTTTTTTTAAAAAAAAAAGGGGGGGGGTTTTTTTTTTGGGGAAAAACCCCTTTTTTAAATTTTGGGTTTTCCCCCCTTTTTTGGGGGGGGGGGGTTTTTTTTTTAAAAAAAAAAATTTTTTAATTTTAAAAATTTTTTAAAAATTTTTTTTCCCCCCCCGGGTTTTTTTTTTAAAATTTTTTCCCCCCCCTTTTTTAATTAAAAAAAAATTTTAAAAAAAATTTTTTTTTTTAAAGGTTTTTGTCTTTTTTAAAAATTTTTTTTTTTTTCCCCCAAAAAAATTTTTTTGGGTTTTTTTGTTTTTAAAAAAAAAAATTTTTTTTTTAAAAAAACCCCCCCCGGGGGGAAAAAAAAAAAAAAAAAAACCCAAAATTTTTAAAAAAAAACCCCCGGGGTTTTCCCCAAAAACCCCAAAAATTTTTCCCCCAAAAATTTAAAAAAAAAAAAAAAATTTTTTAAATTTTTTTTTTAAAAAAAAAAAAAGGTTTTTAAAAAAAAAAAATTTTTAAAAAAAAAAAAAAAAAAAAATTTAAACCCAAAAAAAATTTTGGAAAAAAAAGGTTTTTTTTTTAAAAAAAGGGAGGGGGGTTTTTTTAACCCAAATTTAAACGGGGAAAATTAAAAAAACCCTTTGGGGAAAAAATTTTTTTTTCCCCCCCCCCCCAAAAAAAAAAAAATTTTTTTTTTTTAAAAAAAATTTTTTTTTTTAAAAAAAATTTTTTTTTTTTCCCCAAAAAAACCCCCCCCCCTTTTTTTTAAAAAAAAGGGGGGGTTTTTTTTTTCCCCCCCCAAAAATTTTTTTTTTGGGGGAAAAAAAGGGGTTTTTCCCCCCCCCCCCAAAAAAATTTTTTTAAAAAAAAAAAATTTTTTTTTTAAAAATTTTTTTTTTTTTTTTAAAAAAAAACCCAAAAAAATTTTTTTTAGTTTTTTTTCTTTTTAAAAATTTTTAATTTAAAAAAAAGGGGGGCCCCCCCCCCCAAAAAAAAATTTTTTTTTCCCCCCCCCGGGGAAAAAGCCGGGGGAAAAAAAATTTTAAAAAAATTTTAAAAATTTAAAACCGGGAAACCCTTTTTTTTTTTAAAAAAACCCCGGGAAAAATTTTAAAAGGGGGGGGGCCCCTTTTTTTTTTTTTTTTAAAGGGGGCCTTTTTTTTAAGAAAAAAAAAAATTTTTTTTTTTTTTTAAAAAAAAAACCCCCCGAAAAAAAATTTTTGGGGTTTTTGGGCCCAAAAACCCCCCTTTTTAAAAAAAAATTTTTTTTTTTTTAAAAAAAAGGGAAAAAAAGGGGTTTTTTTGGGGTTTTTTGTTTTTTTCCCCCCTTTTTTAAAAGGGGGGAAAAAGGGGGAAAAAAAAATAAAAAACCCTTAAAAAAAAAAAAAAAAAACCCCCCTTTTTTTCCCCCCTTTTGGGGAAAAAAACCCAAAAATTTTTAAAAAACCCTTTTTTTTCCCCCCAAAAAAAAAAAAAGGGGGTTTCCCCCCCCCCGGGGGGGGGGCCCCCCTTTAAATTTTAAAAAAAAAAACCCCCCAAAAAACCCCAAAAAACCCCCCCCAAAAAAAAAAGGGGGGGAAAACCGGGGGGCCAAAAAACCCCCCCCCCCCCAAAAAAAAAAAGGGGCCCCCCTTTTTTTTCCCCCCCCCCCCGGGTTAAAAAAAAACCCCCTTTTAAAAAAAAAAAATTTTTTTTAAAAAAAAATTTTTTTTAAAAAAAAATTTTCCCCTTTTTTTTCCCCCCTTTTTTTTTTTTTTCCCCCGGGGGGGGGTTTTGGGTTTTTTTTCCCCCAAAAGGGGGGCCCCGGGGGTTTTTTTTTTCCCCCCCCCCAAAAAAAAAAAAAATTTTTTTTTGGGGTTTTTTTTCCAAAAAAAAAGGGGGGGGAAAAAAGGGGGGGAAAAAAACCCCCCTTTAAATTTTTCCCCACTTTTTGGGGGAAAACCCCCCCAAAAAAGGGGGGCATTTCCCAAAAAAACCCCCCTTTTTTTAATTTTTAATTTAATTTTCCCACCTTTTCCCCCCTTTTTTTTTTTTTTTAAAAGCCCCCAAATTTTTTTTTTTTAAAATTTTTTTTTAAAAAAAAAACCCAAAACCCCTTTTTTTAAAAAAGGGGGGGGGGGGAAAAAACCCCCCCCAAAAAAACCCCCCCCGGGGGGGGGGGGGTTTTTAAAAAAACCCAAAAATTTTTTTAAAAGGGGGGGGTTTTTTTTTAAAAACCCCCCCCAAAAAAAAGGTTTTCCTTTTCCCCCCCATAAAAAAAAAAAAAAAAAAAAATTTTTTTTAAAAAGGGGGGGGGGAAAAAAAAAAAAAAAAAATTTTTTGGCCAAAAAAAAAAAAAAAAAGGGGGGGGAAAGGGGGGGAAAATTTTTTTTCCCCCTTTTTTAAAAAATTTTTAAAAGGGAACCCCCAAACCCCCAAAAAAAAAAATTTTTTTTTTTTTTTTTAAAAAAAAAAAAATTTAAATTTTTTTTTTAAAAAAAACTTTTTTTTTTTGGGGTTTAAAAAAAACCCCAAAGGGGGTTTTTTTTTTTCCCGGGGGGGGGTTTTTTTTCCCCTTTTTTTTTTTTTTTGGGGGGGGGAAAAAAAAAAAAAAAAAAAGGGGGGGGGGGCCCCCCCCTTTTTTGGGGGTTTTTTTTCCCCCAAAAAGGGGTCCCCCCCCCGGGGGGGGGCCCCCCCCCCCCCCGGGGGGGTTTTTCCCAAAAGGGGGGCCCCCCCCAAAAAAAAATTTTTTTTTTTTTTAAAAAAACCCCCCTTTCCCCCCTTTTTTTTTTTTTTAAAAAATTTTTTTTTTTTTTTTTAAAAAGGAAAAAAACCCCCAAAATAAAAAAAAAAAGGGGTTTTTGGGGGAAAAAAAAAAAAAAAAAAAAATTAAAAATTTTTTTTTTTATTTTTTTTTTTAAAAAAACCCTTTTTTTTAAGGGAAACCCCTTTTTTTTAAAAAAACCCTTTTTTTTTTTGGGGGGGAAATTGGTTTTATTTTTTTTTTTTTTTTTTTAAAAAAAAAAAAAAAAAAAAAAAACCCAAAAAAAAAATTTAAAAAAAAAAATTTTTTTTTTTAAAAATTTTTTTTTTTTAAAATTTTTAAAAATTTTTTTTCCCCCCTTTTTTTTTTGGGCCCAATTTTTAAAAAAAAAGGGGGTTTTTTAAAAAAAAATTTTAAAAGGGGGGGTTTTTTTTTTTTGGGGAAATTTAAAAAGGGGGGGGAAAAAAAAAAAGGCCCCCCTTTTTTCCCCGGGGGTTCGGGGGGGGGAAAAAAAAAAATTTTTTTTCCCCCCCCGGGGGCCCCCCCTTTTAAAAAAAATTTTTTGGGGGGGGGAAAAAAAAAACCTTTTTTTTTTTTTTTTTTTTTTAAAAAACCCCCCCCCCTTTTAAAAAGGAAATTTTAAAGGAAAAAAAGGGGGGGAAAAAAAATTTTTAAAAAAGGGGGGGAAAATTTTGGGGGAAAAAAGGGGGAAGGAAAAAAAAAAAATTTTTTTTTTTTTTTTTAAAAAAATTTTTTTTTTTTTTTTTTAAACCCCTTTTTCCCCCTTTTTTAAAAAAAAAAAAGGGGGGGGAAAAAAAGGTTTTTAAAAAAAAAAAAATTTTTAAAAATTTTAAATTTGAAAAAAATTTTTTTTTAAATTTTTTTTTTAAAAAAAAAGGGTTTTTAAAATTTTTTTAAATTTTTGGGGTTTTTTCTTTTTTTTTTTTTTTTTGGGGGGTTTGGGGGGGGAACCCCAAATTTAAAACCCAAAAAAAAAAAAATTTTTTTTTTCCCCTTTTTTTAAAAAGGGGAAACCCGGCCCCCCAAAAAATTTTTTTTCCCGGGGAAAAAAAATTTTTTTTTAAAATTTTTTTTTTTTTTTCCCCTTTTTTTTTCCCCCCCTTTTTTTTTTTCCCAAAAGGGAAAACCTAATTTGGGGGGGAAAATTTTTTTGGGAAAGGGTTGGGGGGGGTTTTTTAAAAAATTTTTAAAAAAAAAAGGGGTTTGGGTTAAAGGGGTTTTTTGGGGGAAAAAATTAAAAAAAGGTTCCCAAAGGGGGGGAAAAAAAAAAAAAAAACCCCCCCTTTTTTTTTTTTTGGGGGGGGGGGTTTTCCCCTTTTTAAATTTTTTTTTTTTAAAAAATTTTTTTAAAAATTGGAAAAAAAAAAAAAAACCCCCGGGAAAGGGGGGAAAAAAAAAAAACCCCCTTTTTCCCCCTTTTTGGGTTTTTTTTGGGGGGGGAACCCAAAAAAAAATTTTTTTTTTTTGGGGTTTTTAAAATTTTCAAAAAAATTTTCCCAAACCAAAAAAATTTTTAAAATTTTCCCCCTTTTTGGGGAAAACCCCCCAAAAGGGGGGGGCCCCCCTTTTTAAAAAAAATTTTTTGGGGGGGTTAACCGGGGGGAAAAAAATTTTTTTTTAAAAATTTTTTTAAAAATTTTAAAAACCCCTTTTTTTTTTTGGGGAAAAAAAAAAAGGGGAAATTTTTTTTTTTTTAAAAAAAAGGGGGGGGGGCCCCCTTTTTTTGGGTTAGGGGGTTTGGGGGGGGAAAAAAAAATTTTTTTTTTTTTAAAAAAAAATTTTTGTTTTTTTTTTTAAAAATTTTTGGGTTTTTCAAAAAAAACCCCTTTTTTTAAAAACCCCCCCTTAAATTTTTTTTTTTTTTTTTTTTAAAATTTTGAAAAAAACCCCGGGGGTTTTTAAAAAAAAAAGGGGAAAGGGAAAAAAAAAATTTTTTTTTTTTTTTCCCCCTTTTTTTTCCAGGAAAAAAAAAATTTTTTTTTTTTTTCCGGGGGGAAAAATTTTTTTTCCCCTTGGGTTTAATTTCCCGGGAAAAAAAAAAGGGTTTTTTTTTTTTTGGGGGGGGGGGTTTTTTTTTTCCCCCCCCCCCCTTTGGGGGTTTTTTTCCTTTTTTAAAATTTTGGAAAAATTTTTTTTTTTTTTAAAAAAAAAATTTTTTTTTTAAAAAAAATTTTTTTTTTTTTTTTTTCCCCCTTTGGGGGGCCCAAAAAACCGGGAAAAGGTTAAAAGGGGGTTTTTTTAAAAATTTTTGGGGAGAAAACCGAAAGGGGGGGTTTTTTTTTTGGGGGGAAAAAAGGGAAAAACCCCCTTTTTTCCTTTTTTTTTTTTGGGGTTTTTTTTTTTTTTTTCCCCCAAAATTTAAACGGGGGAAAACCCATTTTTTTTTTTCCCCCCCTTTTTGGGGGGGGAAAAAAAAAAAAAATTTTTTTTTTTAAAAATTTTTTTTTTTTTTAAAAAAAAAAACCCCCCCAAAATTTTTTTTGGAAACCCCAAAATTTTTTAAAAAAAAAAAATTTAAAAAAAAATTTTTTTTTGGGAAAAAAAATTTTTAAAAAAGTTTTTTTTCCCCAAAATTTTTTTTTGGGGGGAAAAAAAGGGGAAAAAAAAAAAGGCCCCCCCTTTTTTTTTTTTTTTTAAAAAAAAAAAAAAAAAAAAATTTTTTAAAAAAAAAAAAAAAAAAAAATTTTTTTTTTTTTTCCTTTAAAAAAAAAAAAAAAAAATTTTTTTGGTTTTTAAATTTTTTTTTTCCCCTTTCCCCCCTTTTTAAAAAAAAAACCCCTGGGGGCCCTAAATAAAACCCGGCCCTTTTGGTTTCCCCCCTTCCCCCCCCCAAACCCAAAAACCCCCTTTTTAAAAAAAAATTTTTTTCCGGAAAACCCCTTTTAAAAAGGGGGCCCCCCGGGGGGGGGGAAACCCCCCTTTAAAACCCCTTCCCCCTTTTTTGGGGCCCAAAAACCCCCCCACCCAAAGGGGCCCCTTTTTTTTTGGGTGGAAACCCCAAACCCCCAAAAAAGGGGGCCCCCCCAAAAACCCCCCCCCCCCCCCCCCGGGTTTTTTCATTTTGGGGCCCCTTTTTCCCATCTGACAGTGGGAGTTGTTTCTGTTTTGCTCTTTGACAGTGTTGCTTCTCCCTCAACCTTCTTCCTCCTCTCATGTCACTGGATGTTAGGAATACAAAACCACATCTCAAATATTGACTACAGGTTGTTGTTCTTGGTATCAATATGATCACTTGCTCTGGCTGAGTTCAGTACCTCAACACAAACCTGGTAAATTAATAATACCAGAATCCACTGCTATGGTAAATACTGACTCTGAATTTGCTCATCATCAATGTGTTTTTCTGCCTGTTTTGAGGGCTAACAATCCTAACAATAGCCATACTAACATTAGCAGTTATTACCTCTGAAAGAACAGGAGAATCAGCATTGCAGAAAGTGATACACCAGGCCCTCACAGGTTTGTTGTTTATTGATTATAGTCACCAAAACAATCCTCACCCAGAGACTGTTCTACACCGCTTGAGAGATCTTCTCGGTATCAACATGATGTGTGCATGGATTTTGGACTTCCTGGCTAAATGTTGGCAGTTTTTTCTCCAACTCCATCAACACCACAGAGCTCCACATGGGTACTCAGCCCATGGCTGTACTCCTATTACACCTATGAATGAAAGACCACAAATTCCAACAACTACTACTACAGCGGGGTTTAAATTTCCAACAATGATGAGCAAGGTGAGGAACGTAGATCATGGTGTCAGAACAACTCCCTTTAAAAACTGAATGTCCCAAAACTGGGGAGCTGGTGGGGGATTTCAGCGGGAGGGGCAGGTTCTTACTTTTCCCAAAACCCAATGAGGCTCTGGAGACAGTGACCAGCTTTAAATACGGGGTTTAAAAAATCTCTGAGGCCCTTTTACAGGGACTGATCACACCCAAAAACAAAAAAAAAAAGGAAAACCCAAACCCCCGTAAAATCACACAATATTGGGTGGTTTCAATGAGAACTTCAGCAAAGGTAGTCATTTTCTGCAGATTCTTTTCCCATTGATCGGAATTTTTCACTTCTTCTGCCTTAGAAAAAGCCTCAATCAGAAAAGTTGAATCCCACAATGACCATGTGCAGCTGTTGGGTACATCAGGTTTAAAAAGTGGCCTGCAGGCATCAAATTTGATTTCAAAATTCAATGATTTTTCCTTCCTTCCCATGTATGCCAACCTGATCTACCTCCATGCTTGGGCCAATCTGTTTGAAAGTGTTGTGTCTTATGATTTGGCGTTGTATAGCCCATATTATCAAAATAGAAAAAAGGAGTTCAGTTATGTAGGGGCTAAACTGCCGGAAGATCATTTTTGTTACCTTGGCAGTGATCTAACAACAAACCAAGTTATTAGTTATTATTATCGGGGGCCTAACCTTTTTTCTTTGGGCCTTTTTAAAAGTTTATGGACCCCTAAATTTGAGAGTGAACGATTTCAAACAATGTGTTTAAAACTGCACAACTTCAAAACCTCTGCTCCACTCTTGCTGAAAGGCACGGTTTTTAATCAGAAAGAAAAAACTAAAATGATCAGAAAAAGAAAACGGATGTGCTTAGGGACATCACACCTTGATGAAGCAGGCATAGTTTTTTGCTAAATAAAAAGCATATTATTTGGGTGAAAATTGAGGCAAAAATTTAAAAAACATAGATTTACTTGATTTAGTTTGTTTGATCCCCAAAAAAGAATTGTATACCCGGGCCCGCATATGTTAGAATATCATGGGGAAATGGGGAGATAGTCATCTGATTATATGCATACAAAACAGAATAGAATACTAATATTTCGTAGTTAAAAGTAAAAAAGCATAGTGTATCCTGCAAAATAGGGGGGCAGATGTTACCAGATATTGATCCATACACATAATACATACAAAATTTTTCCTCATTCTAGAGCCTGTGTCCTTTTTCTGCTTCACTAAGGCAGATGTCCACATGCACCCCCACTGGACCAAAGCTCTTCACTTTCAAGCAGTTCCTTGCCCCTCCCCCTCCAAGTTACCCTTGCCTGCACAGGCAAATTTTTAAAAAATTTTTAAAGTAAACTGGGAAAAAAATCCCCCCCAGTCTATAAAATGCATTCAGAAATGGAAGGGCCTTCACCAGACAGGGGGCGGGCCCCATACTTGTTAGACATGCGCAAGTGAAAAGGGTGACATAGGGGACAGTATCCCCAGTCATTTATAGATCAATGGATGATGGAAAAAAAAACCATGGGGGCAGGTTATGAATCTTTCTTTTCAGAAAAAGAACCAGGAATATTTGAACAAAAACAACCCCTTGCTCGTCGAGAACTTTAAAAGGATAAAAAGGGAAACCCTTAAACCACAAGGTCCTCAGATACTTTTCTTGAAAAATAAATGGCAAAAACCCTTGGAGTTTCTTCAAAAAAAAATCCAACAAATGATGATGTAAAACTCTTTTGGGGCTGACCCAGTGTGACTGTTTCAAACATCCTTCGGGGTTCTTGACACATGCCCTTATCACCCAAATTGATGTAAGTTTTCTTTGTTTCAGTGCCCTGTTTTAACAATTTTAAGTTAGAATTTTTTTCTTTCATTACAAAAAGTTTTTTCCATTACCCCAAAAATTTCCCCATCCTTTTCTTTTGTCAAAAAAAGGGTTCTGAAAAGGGGGGAGGGGGGCCCTCCCTTTAAAACCAGGAAAAGAACAATTTTAAAACCAACAGTCCAAGATCCCCGACCAGGCTCCAGTCTTTGCCCCTCCTGTACTCTCCCCCCCCTCCCTCCACTCTCAGCAACTCCCCGGAGACGCCCCTCATTTCCCAAAGGGACTGCTCCCAGCAGCCAGACCTGGAACACAGGAGATGGCCAGGTCACTGGACAACACATGGTGCGCCACGGGGGTTCAGGGTGGTCGGGCTGAAACTACAGGTATCGGCCAGAGATTCACAGCTTTGTGGCAGAAGTTCCATTTTGCCCTTCACCCAAAGGCCTCCAATAAACTGTCCCTCCGCCTCTGTGGGCCCTGGGGGTCCTCAGCCCCTTTGCCCTCCCCCACTGCGGGGTCCCCCCCCTTTTAAAAAAACAAAGCACCCCCTTACCTAGCCCCCCTATCAATCAGTCTGTGGGGCCTGCTGTAACCTCTGGGCGGGGCATTTGTCAGTCGGGAGGTTGTTTTCCTGCATTTCCAAACATGCATATCCTCAACAAGGAACTGTACTACAATAATAAAAAACCCGGAAATTAAAGGAAATATGAAATAAATAACATGCAATTTAGCAAAAACAAAAACAAAAGCACAAATAGAAAATAACAAAAAGCAACAAACACAGACATGTTTTTTTGGGATGTTTAAACTATACTGCTGCAGAACAGCAGCAGTATATTTTGGTTTAAAAAAACGGGTTTAGAAAAACAATTTGATGTCCTTTCCCCAAAAAACCCTTGTCACAGTGGTTAACAAATATAAAAAAAAAAGAATTGTTAATTTTTTTAAAAGAGCAAAACAAAAAAAAAAAAATAGACAGGGATTTAAAGGGTTTTTATTCATGCCCTAGTTTTACTTGTGTTGCAATGTTTTTTTTTTTAATAAATATTTAAAAAAGGAACTGCATAAAATATTGTCCTCCTGTCATTTTTTTTAAAAATTTTTATTATTATTATTATTATTAGTTTTACAGTAAATTCGGGGAAATTATCATTAAATAAAGGATATATACTGTAGATTCAAATACATTTTAAAATTCTGTAAAATACAGTAATTAAAAAAAATATCATTAGTATCATGTTGAAAATTTAAAGAATGAACTGTATATGTCATGCCCCCGGCAGTATACTGTAATTAAAAAATAAAACATTTTGGGTTGGCGAGATAATTACTGTAAATTTTGTAAAAAGTTTAACAGTGTAAATATTTTATTCACCCCAAGGAAAATTTTTAAAAAAATTCAGGGGGCCCCCCTGGTGGTCCCTCTGGAAACGGAAAGGGCTGTAGGCTTTTTGTCAGGCCCTGCAGCCTGCTCAGACATCTGGGGGGTTTGCCCTTCCCCTCAGCTCTGGCCCAACATGCTAAAATTTCCTTTCTAAGATGATGGCGCCCCAATCTCCCCCTTTTGTTCTTCTGCCTTAAACATGCACTTGTTAGAGGGTGGGGGTCGTTCCTGCAGCCCCCTTTGATGGTCTTGCCTTCCATTAATGTCATAGATGAAATTATGCCAGTATTGTCAGGGTCCTTCTTTTTTTTTCAAATATGGTTTTTTCTTTTTTACCATAGTCTTTGGTGTTGAAATGCCCATAGTAACATAACAGAATTTTCCCCCCAAAAGGTTTCACAAAGATACTCAGCCCAGCTGTCTCTAGCCCGGGGGTTTGCCAATGCTAGGCATTAAAAAGTAAACGGCATTTAATTATTTTATCATTTTAATCTCAGTCATATTAGTCAAAACGATTCACAAACTTTGACAACCCTAGAAAAATGCCTTTTTAGTTATTTACCTGATTCATGAAATAAAAAAAAAGGGGAAAAAATTAGTAACCGAAAACTTAATGACAAAGATGTGACAAAAAAAAGGGACCCAGGCCCAGATCCAGGTTTTAAAACTCATCGAGACACTTCAGCCTGTTGCCCAGCACATCCTGACCTGACAGTTCACGGGACCGGGATTATCTCTACTGTTCCAAAAGGTGTAAAACATCATTTCTGGGAAGATGTAAAAAATATGTTCCCCAGCATTAAAAGGGGACAAATGGGTTAAAAGTTCCCAAAAAACTTTATTAAAGTCAGTAAAATTTAAAAAAAATGTCTGGGAAGAAACTGTGTATGAATGCGTATGGGTCGGTGGAATTAGGCAGTGAAAAAGGTGGTGTGTGTGTTTTGGGGAAAAAGTCAATCAAAAATGATGAGGGGGCAAAGCTGTCGGGAAATTGGGGGTGCTTATATCCCCACCCCGGGCGCCAGGGGGGGGTTTTTCCCTTTAGTTTCCCCAACCCCAGGCAAAACCTGAGTCCTCATCTGGCCAGGATGGGGAACGGGCCTGCAGGGGGGGAAGGGGGGCGCCGGTATGTTACAGATGAATGTAATAGACCATTTTAAATGGACATGGGACATTTTCAAAATGTACAGTTAACAGGCAAAGAAAAAATATCCAACTGGGTGAGTAAAAACTCTGTGTTTGAGATGATGCAGTTGTTCAAAAAAACCTGCAGGTTTTTATCCCTTTCTTTTTATGCATCTTTTTTGTTTGAAGAAGCTGCGCTGATGCAAATTCTAATCATCTATGTTGTCATGACAATAGTCTCTTGAATTTGACTCATTCGGGTTGGTTGACTGCTTTTTGGATCAGTAAAAAAGAAACCATCCGTGCCCACAGCAACAGATTTAAAATTTAAACCTAAACAAATAAAGGGCCTGGGATTATATACCAACCAAGCATTCCCCTAAAGGGCAAACAGGCACTACAAAAAAAGTTCAATACCACCCTCTATAGTATTATTATTATGGTGACGGGGGGATGAGATCCTTCAGACTTTAAAAGGCCACAAATATCAAAGTAGAAAATTAAATTTCCCCTGAAGAAGATGAGTGATCATCATGTTCGCTGTTCGGGTGCCCTTTTAAAGGGTTTTTAAGTAAAAAAGTATTTTTTCAGAAAAAAAACACCCCCTAATTTAAAAAGGGGCACTATCACAACTCTCCCAAATTTTGGCTTTTCCCCGGAGTCAGAATCATGATAATAACGGGGTAATCACAAACAGTAAAAACCAAACCGTGACATCCCCCCTTATTCTTTTTTATATTCAAATGGGGGCCCCGGGACCAGCAGCTCTAGACTGGTTGTCCCCAGTGTGTCAGTAATGTTAAATTGTCCCGCCTAGTGTTAAGACTTGATTTTTGCTGCAGTTCCCGTGAATATCAACAATTCTCCCAACACTCCCCAGCTGGATTAAACCTGTAGTATACTTTTTTAAACCCCCTGAAGTCCATTAGTTACTTATTTGTTGGATAAATTTTGGCTTGACAAAAAAAACGGGAATTTCCCTGGACACTATAAAAAATGTGTCAGCTGGATGGGGGAGAACCTTTTTTGCATTTAAATTATGTGTTTTTTTTCTGTTTTGAAAAAATTCCCACATGGATCTAAAGTGATTGTGTTCTTCATCCATTTTGGAAAGAGTCAAGGCAAAAATGTCCTTTTGTTTTTTGGTTTTTTGGTGTTTGACCCGTTTTTAAAATCATGTTACTGCTGTGACATTTTTACAGTTTTCTAGTGTTTTATTTTTTCAAGTCTTCCCAGCATTCAACCCAAAATTATTTTCCCCATTTTTTCACTACAGCTTTAAAAAATCAACTGGTGGAAATTTTTAAACTGCTTCACCCAAAAAGTTTCATCCATTTATTTATTAGGCGTTTTGTGGATTTTAAAAGGGACAGAGAAAAAATTTAAAAGTAGTTACACCAGAGTGAACTAGCAGCAAATTTTTACATCTGTTTTCCATGGGCTTGTTGACAGAAAAGGAAAAGAACAGCACAGGGGCAACAAATACATGACATAAAAACAATAGAGTAACCAAAATCCATCAGTGGGAGGTTGAACCCCAGCCTGATAAATAAATAAACACAAGACGATCATTGGTGGTGAAAATTTTGTTCAGATTTTTAGCTTGAAGCTGTTTTTAAAAACCGAGAGGTTCCGGGAGTTTCAATGTTTGTGGGATGAAGTTTCACTCCCCCACTACTTTTTTCCAGAGGACGGGCCAGAGATTATCAATCTTTTTAAACATCAGGTATCCAGGGGAAAGTAACAGACTTCAGGACAAAAAAGGGTTTTCTAGAGAGAGGGCCTGACTGTAGTCAACCCCCCGTCACCAAGTTGTTTTTGCAGTGAGACCAATGTGGAAATATCATCCACCCCGCCACTGGACCATGAATAATATTTTTATATAATAATACTTCAAAATTGGTTTCCCCAAACCACTGACTGATTAACATCCTTTTTTTTATATTTGTTATATTCATTTGGGTCAGTCTCTGCCATCTGTCCACCATTTTATTTAAGTGGCTGAGTTGAAGTAAATTCATTTGGAAGAGTTTGAAGTATGTACCCTTAAATTGATCCTCATTGTACAACCATGTAGTGTCTAGTTTCATACAAAATTACAGTCATGCAGCCCAACCCTGTAGTCATGACATTCAAAGACAATAGTAAAGGTTTAAACATCCAAATATAATGTAAAAGCAGCACAGACCTGGAGTCAGTGATCATGTCACTACAGGTTCACTATAAAGACACAGGTTATGGACCATTGTCCTTTTTAAAAGAAACATGTGGCATCAGAACAAAATAAATCAGTCACTTAAGTATTTTGGTATGAATATTTTTTTAAAACGAACAATAACCACATGTTTTTAGAGACAAAAAATTCACAGTTATGTAACCTAAACCCTTGTGAGTGAGGGCCAAAAAAAGACTAAATAAAAATTGAAAGACCTTTCCAAATGTGATAAACTTAATAAAAATGTCTAAAAAATCCATTAAAAGAAAATGTAAAACGTTGCTTCCATCCACTATGATGATGAAAAATATGAGGATTTGGGAAAATTGTTAGTTGCACTAATTCTCCAGTAGGTTCCATTAATGCACTAAAGGGAAATAAGCCCAGATGACGCCTTTGGGAAAGAGAACCAGTAAAATGTTTTTCATGTTTGTTCTCTTCACTGATTCCAAAACCCAGAAAGTGTTCATGTGTTTTTTCCATGAACAGTGTAAATTTTTTTTCCCCAAAGTTGCCACTGGAATAAGCTGCTTATTTAATTTTTTATTTTAAGAAAAAAAAAAAAAAGTGAACGAAAGGCGCCCACAAAACCCCCCCCTTTTAAAACCCCCCCTAACATATGATGAAAAAAAAAAACCCGTCAATAACACCAGAGTACCCAAAGTGATAGGCCAGACATGCTGCACCACTTCCTTTTTTTTTGTGCTCCACAACAACATGGCGGGGGCCCTTTGTCATCTTAAAACCCAGGATCCACTAATGTGGTTTTGGATTTTATCTTTTTCTATTTTGTCCATTCAGTGTCAGCATGTTTTTTTGGTTTTTTGAAATATTATTTTTGTGATGTTCAATCATCTGTAAGATTTTGAACTACATAAAGGTTCATGTTCACATTATAATAAACTACTCTAGTCTCTAGATAAATATTTTCCTATCATTTTCCCCTCAGGATCTGGCCCCTTTTCCCTTTTTCATCTCCTTAAAACCCTTTTTGTCAAGGGCCAATGACCTGGACCGATGCTCAGCGATTGCAGAGAGAAACACAGCGAACGGCCCCCTTTTGAAAACATTTGACATCAGCAGGTTAAACAGACCGGTAAGCACCTCACCCTTGGATGGGCCAGGACAAAAAATCCTGGAAAAGGCCCTTTAGGGGCAGTGACCCAAATTTTTGGGAAATGGTCAGCAACTGGTGAAACAACCACGACTGGTTACAGCAGGGGGGTTCGGGGGCCAAACCAGAGAATCGGCTGCAAACCCAGTTCTGTGGGATGATGCGTCCGGGATGGCTGTGGTACGATTGGGATTGTTCAGCAGCAAGTTTACTTTGATTTTATGATGGAAAGAAAAGTTTTTTAATGTGTTTATTTCCCCTCACTAAAGCAGGTTCCATTTTTTTCTTCCAGATAAAAAAAGTCCCCTTTGTGATAATAACGACTACAAATTCAACATTTTCAGTTTGTTACAAAGTGTTAATGTTACAGTGCTCTGTTTTAGACATAACCGGTTGATCCCTTTTTGATCCAAAGAAATGAACTTTTTTTTCAGATGTTTTTTGTGTGGGTGTTGTCCCCACACTTATTTGAATTAGTGTTGAAAATGAACCCAATTTTAGATGAATTTTGATGAACAATGAGGAAAACTATAAAACCCTCTAAAGACAAAGACAATGATTTTTTATTGAAATATGATCCAACCCCCTTTCCCATGATTTTTCCCACACCTCCTCATCTCTGCAACATGTTCAAAAAAAATCAGTAACAAAAAAAGTCAAAACTTGGTTTTATTCTGTTGTAAAAAATCCACCAGGCCAGGGGAAATATACCCCCGGGCCCCCAAAAAACAAAACTTGGGTTGGTGCCCAGACTTACTGCAAAAAATTCCCACAAAGACCTGGCTAAAACCAAGATGATCCCCCAACAGAAAAACACCTTCTCAGGGACTTCAGGATCAGTGGGGTTTTTGGTTTTAAACCGGGGACCATGGAGGGGGCCCAACGCAACCAGCTCCTTCAGAAACTGGGCAAGTGGACAACCAGATAACTATGGGTCGAGCACTGTGTGGCTGAAAAACCCAGACCACTCCGGGGCACGTGCAGCTGGACATTAAATTTCCCTTCTGGTGTCAAGGTGAAAAAATATTCAGATTTTTATAAATATTTTTCTGATGTTTTCTCACAGAAAAAATTTTCCCTTCCCTCTTTGTTTTTTTGTAGTTTTTTGGGGACTTTTCCCAGGTCCTAAAAGGGGAAATGACTGTGGTGAAATGAAGTTTCCGGGGCGTCCGGGCTGATCTTTTCAAACCCAACTACCAATGAAACAGATCCACAACAATTGAAATTTCCTCAAAAGTTTTTTCTCTCTTTTACTTTTTTAAAAGAGAAACGACTGGGAAGATTTTTGTTACCCCAGTGTAAAATTTTTTCATATTTTTCAAAAAAAAAAGCGAGTGTGACAGTTTAGAGGGGGGGGCGGGGCTAAGGGCTAAGGCCACATAGCCCCTAAAATTAAAACCCCTTTCCCAGGACCAAAATTTAAAACCCAAAAGGGGTTAAACTTTCCCAGCATGCACCAGGAAAAGGGGATGCAGTTGTCAAAAATATTACATTTTTAATTAATAAACTAATGAATACATTTAACTTATTCAGCTAACTTATCGCTGACGGGCAATCAGTAACATCTTTTCGTTAGCTAGCAACCAGGTTGTCATTCATAGTCATTTTTTTTCCAAATTTTTAAAGAATGGGTTTTTCATTTTTTAAAACAATCACCAGCTCAATCAGCAAAAAAACGGGTCTGAAAACCCCGGTTTTGGGTTTTGTTGTCATTGGGTTGTCAGGGAGACTTGCTGCATCGTTTTTGGTAGCAACTATCAACGACTTTTGAGGGCGGAAAAAGGAAAAAGTAGCGATGCCCTTTTTCCCAGGGGAATGTTTTCACTGTTTTCAGGGAAAGGTTCATCCTCCACTTTAAAAAGGTGAGGGAAGGGGGGGGTAAAAAAGAAATGGATTGGTTCTAAGTAAAACCCCCGGGACACACTGAATGCAAAAACGCAGGGTCTCCGATAAAGGTCTGGCAGCCAGCATCATGAAATCTCACGATTCACGTCCAGCGGCAAAAAAAAATAGAAGGTTTTTTAGATCAGCTCCGGGCGGGGGGAAAGGCACCCATTATTATAAGGGAAAAACCAAAAGGGAAAAAAATCAGATCTGCCACCCGATTGCAGACACAACAAAAGGGGGACTGGATTGGAAAATTTGGGGGAATGAAAAGGCAGCATGAGCGGGAAAAAGAGCCTTCTGGCTGGCTTGTTTTGGACTTGCCTTAATTGTTTCAGTCCCCACCAAGCCTGATTAAAATTCCCCAAACCCCTTTAAAGGAAAATAAAAAAATCAAACATCACATGCAACAATAATCAAAGAAAAAAAAACCACAATCTAAGATATAACCCAAAACCCAAATTTCCCAAGAACTCAAAAAAAATTTTACTGGGGCATGGGGGGGTTAAAAATTGACTGGCTGACCCCCAATTTCCCTGAATGTAGATCACTTGTGTTGCATCTGGATCCACCCGGGGATCTGAAGGTCTCCATTATAGTCAATGGGTGTGTTTCCCCCGGGGTTGTGGCTTGGAAAAGGAAAAAGTCCTCTGACCCGGGTGCGGGGACCCCAGCAAAACCGCCTTTTTAAATTTTTTGCCCCCGCCTAAAGAAACTACCCGGGTGGGGTTTTGGGACGGCCCGGGGATCGGAACCAACGTTCCGGGGGTAGTTTTCCGGGAAAACAGGTGTTGTTTTGGGGCAGAGAGGGGTTTTTATCTGGATGGGGGGGTGGGGCACCTCACCACCCCCAAAATCCCAAAACCTTCCTCTCTCTCATCTTGGCCCTCGCCTGACGTTTCCCCAAACCACCGTGCTTAACCCCCCCTTTTATGATTTATATTTTTTATATTTAAAGGGAAACAATAATAATTTAAAGGACATTTCTTGTGTTTAACTGCTCTTTTTTAAAAAAGATGCTCAAAGCACAATTGTCATTTATTCCTTTGAAAGCTAACACAGAAGCTGAGGGGAACAGGAAAACTGATCCCAACAAAGGGGGAAATTCCACCCAGGAAACTGGAGGAAGAGGAAGAAGATAAAAGATGATAAAAGGGAAACCTGATGGCCCTTTTTGTTTCCATGGAGTTTTTTTCATTTATCAAACAAAATAACATAATGCTGTTATTAACTAGTCTGTGAAAGCACCCTTCTGTAACCAATGAAAGATCAGCTCTTAATAAAGGTTGGTTTTGGAAACTTTAAAATGGGGACACAAGTCTGGTTTTTGATGTAGTACTAAATTTTGGGGGGAATAAATAACTGGGATGACATTAGAAAAAGGTAGAGCTAATTGCCCAAGTGGAATGTCAGAGCCCACAGTGGAGAACATTTTAAAGACCTCTGGGGGGTGAACTGGTGACCTGCAGTGGCCCGGGGTCCTTCTTAAATGATCGCGACGGGTTTTTATTTTTGATGGTTTTTTTTAGTTTTAAATTGGGGGTTTTTAATTTTTTTGATTTTGATTCTCTCCCTTTTTAACCCAAGGTTTAGATTCAAGTCAAATGTCAAAAGTGACAAAACCTAAATGTCTTGGGTGGGGCTAAATCAGTAATTTAGCTGACAGACGGGGCCCCTGTGTTGTTGTTCTTCTTTTTTGTAGCTTTATGAAAAATTTTAAAGGGGGTCATGTAATCCAATATTGAAAAAAAGAATAAAAGGCCCAGTCTGAGCCTGGTAAAGGTGTTTACTTCCTGTCAGCTGACAAACCCCCATGGTCTTCAGGGTCGTTAATGTCTGGGCTCCCCCCGATTTCCGGAGTCAGCCCGGGTTCCAGCAGGTGGCACACATTCATTCAACAGAAAAGGATTTACCCAGTTGAAACAAGAGGAAAGATATAAAATGACTTCTGTTCAACTCCTGAGTTTTAAGAACATTTTTTTGAATTTATTGTCCACCTGGGGCCCCATCCTCCTCTAATGAAACTTGAGCTTTATACTTTTACACCAGGTCATCACTGAACTAAAGCTCCTGTTAAACCACTGATAAATGAGAGATAATCAATAATTTTGTGGGAAAAAGGGGGAAGAAAACGCCCCCTACAGGATGATAAATACATGATTTTCCCAGTGTTTTTTTGAATATTTTCTATCAAAATGTTCTTCCCACTCATTTCTATTGTTATTTTTCCCCGCCCTTAGCTTTTTTTTATTCCAAACTTTTTTTATTAAAAAGTGGTACTGGTAGTATTATTTATTACATTTACTGTTGTTTTAAAAACCCAAAAAAAAAAAAAAAATAAAAAAAATTAAAAATTTGAATGTATAAAAAAATTTTTTTTAAAAGAAAAAGTTTTTTAAAAAAATATATAAAGATGAGGGCACCTCAACCCCCCCTCCACCTTGCCATGGTGGAGGGTTTGTGTTCTAGTGACCCTAGGGCTGTGTTGTTGAGGACTTTACCCCCTGGTGGGGTTTTAAAGAGAGTTCATACACCCCAATGATAAAAACAGAAAATAAAACAGAGTAAACAGGGGGTCCCCAGGGCCCCACCCTGGAGCCAGACCTGGGAAGGAGGCCCATTGGCAAGCGCCTGGCCTGGGTGTCTGGGCAAAGCCCCAAAATAAGAACATGGATCTGTGGGCCCAGTGGACCCACCACCCAGGGAACCACGGGGGGTGGGGGTGCAGTGTGGAGTTAATGATTTGAAATTGAATACTTTTTTTTATTTTTTTTTATGTTTTACTGCTCTCATAGAAGCCCAATAAAAAGGGAATTGTATTTCATGCCTGTAAGACTGTGAAACGACTCAACTGAAGTAAAGGGAAGTGAAGGGCCCTTTTTAACAAAAAAGGGGGTGGAGCAGAGGGAGGACCAGGAAGTGGGGAAGAAAGGGGGAAAAAAGGTTTGGGGGGGGGAGGGAATGGTGTGTTTGTAAAATTGTTGGGGGAATCTAAAAGCCCCACTACAAACCTGAGAAGGCTGCAAATTGGAATTTAAAAAGCATCAACCAGGGACCTGCCCATAAAAAGGATTTATAAAAAAAGCCGGACCTTTTTTTTGGATGTGTCTGAGGGCCTGAGCGGGTTTAGATCCACCTGATTTAACTTTTTTTGTTTTTTGCAATGCATTGTAAAGGACTTGTTTATTGAGAGGGTTTTTTAATTTTTCAGTTTTTTCTTGGCTTTTTTTTTTTTTTTAGTTTCGGGAAGCAACTGATTGGGATTTTAAAGGATTTGGGGGAAAGGAGGAGCCTGTATTTTGGGCCATTTATTGAACTGGTGAAAATGTTTGTGTGAATTGTCTTGATGTGGATCAGCTCCATGTGAATCCTCCAAATGTTTCATTGGGGCCTGTAACCACAGTGACTTTTGATAAAACGGGAAATTCCCAGAATCCATCGGGATATAAAGTTGGGGTTTTAAAACCCCATTTCCCCTCCTTTTTGAAGGGGAGTCACTATCTGTGTTGGGGTTTTTGTCCACCCCTTTTCTACACTTTTATCACTGTGTTTCTAGAGCAAAATGAGAAACCAAGGTTCCAGGGTTAGACTTTTTAGGGGTCAGTTCAGTTGATGTATCTGATTTTTTGGGACTGATATCGATTTTTAATTTTTTGAGACATATGTTGATCTGGACCCTTTTTTGCCCCCTTTATATGTAGAAAAAACTGGGTTGCCTAAAGGTTCAAAAATGATGTTTGACCAAAAAAGGGAAAAAACACCTCTATCACTTGTCTGATACCCCAATGTGGTGTAACAGATTGTCCTTCTCTTCCACTGACCATGTTTGTTCAGGAAAATTGTGTCTCCAGCTGTTAGCCCTGGAAAAAGTATAAAAAAATAAAACCATTAGACTAAGATTGTCCATGAGGCTGAGAGGGAAGACAGGGGAAAAATGTCATGTACAGTGTTACTCTGGACAGAAACAGCTCAACTGTAGTTGGGCATCCCACTAGACTGAAAAGAACTCCTTAAATTAATTTTAGTTTTTAGTGTTGTGCAAGCCCAACATTTTCTAGTAGAATAAAATTTTTTGTTTTGGTTAAAACTTTGTCAATTGATGTTTCTCCCCAAACATGTACTGATGAAATGTTTAAAATCGGGGTTTTGTGGAAAAACCTACCAATGAAGTGAGAAAAAAAAGAAAAAGGGGGAAAAGGGCAACATGTTTTTGGGTTGTTGAATCAAACAGACAGCAGATGAACAATGTTCTTCCACTGCAGTAGAAAAAAACTAAAACCCCCTCTGCTGCACAGCCCCTTCTCCTCAACATCAAGCTGATTGTGCTTTTATTTCCTCAAACATTTCTGCTCTGGGGGGCCCAATCTGATTGGCTGATTTGGGACTGCAGGGGCGGGGCCACACAATCACCTTGATGTTTTTTTTGCTCAGTGAGATTCAATTTTGTTTTCTTTTCTATTTTTGCCAGTGATTGTGTTGCTGTTATCATCAGAAAAAGAAACACAGTCTCTAAAAAACTGTTGACAGTGTGTGACTCCCTCTAGTGGATGTTGTATATTGTGTTGTCTTTGCTTAAAGGGGTTTTTTGTTCAGAGTTGGGGTGTTTCCTGTCACTGGGGGCTGCAGGCACAGTAGCACAGCAGAGTCTGTCACTGCAGAAAGAAAATGGTCATTTTAATTTTATTTTTTTCCCCACTTCATTTTTTTCAGCCCAGGGGTTTTGCATTTTTTAATATTCCTGTAGTCAAGGAGAGATGAGGAATTTTTGGTTTTTCCCGGGGATTTTAAAACCCCAGTAGAAATAATAAAGAACCATTTGGGTTTTTTAGATGTTGGGACGGGAGTAACAGGCTCCCTTCTACACTGAACTCTTCAGCCCTTTGACGGGAGCGTTTTCATTTTTGATCCTGAAAAAAAAAAAAATTTGTTGTTTCATTTTTTTAAAAACCTGAACAAACATTTCAGTTTCGGTGGTTTTTTAAAAATTTTTTTGTGTTTGTATAAAGTAACATACCTGTTAGAGCAGTGACCAACAGCAGACACAGCTATAACGGTCTAATGACAGCATGTTGAAAAAATTAATGTTTCGGGTTTTTGTTTAAGAACTCTGCAAAATATGGAAGTTCCTCTCTTTATAGTTCAGTAACAGCTAAACTCCCCCCTGAATCTCCCCGTCCCCCCTCTTAGATCTGTATTGTCACTTCTTTTTCATTTCCCTCCACCTTCATCTCGGGAAATGACGGGTCTGCAGTCCCCCATCTATATCAGTCTTTTCCACTGCTCCAACAATGTTTTAGTTTTCATTTCAGGTTGAGAAAAGGAACATTTAAAACATCTAAAAATTTTATTTTTTTACAGACAAAAAAATTCTTCCACTTCATGTATCTCATCTACCTGATAGTTCAGTCAGAAAACACAGGACGGGACAATGTGAACAAGACCCCAAGAAAACGGGAACGCTGTCACTGTGTTGTTAATCCCTAAAAGCAAAATATGAAGAAGAAGTCAATAAATATCTTCCAGACAACACGGGTTAAGGAATTAAATCAAAAAATCAAGGTTAACCTCTGGTTACTTTTTTTTTTCCATTTTGTTCATTAAACATCAAATCAAAACTGAAAATAAAGCTGTTAAATATTGTTTGGAACGTTTAAACGTGCCATGATCTCATTCTTTTCAGTCACTCCCAAAAAGATCAGGAACAGCTGGGGGGGCCCTAAAATAGATCAACTGGTAAATAAACAGCTTTTGTCCTTGGCTCCATTCCCCCCCTTCATCACAACAGTCTGGTAAACACCTGCCTTGTTCCCTGACTCCCACTAATTCATCTGTCATCTTACTGTCCTTTTCCCCTCACTCATGAAAAAACCCTGAGATATTTGGGAACTTTTCCATTTGGGGTGCAGACCTCAACCACAGCCCAAAGGGACAATCCCCCCCTTTCCAGCAGAGAACCTTGGCCTCTAAATTGGGCCCTGGTCAAACTTTTCCGGGGAGGCTGAGTAGGGATACCCTGACAGTTGGAGCACCCCCTCCATCCCCTTTCTAAAAGATGGAAACCACCACCCAGGTTCTGCCAGTCCACAGGCAGTGTCCTTGACCTCCATGTAACATTAAACAGGTGTGTCACCCAAAGCCCTTCCCAATGTCCAGGCCCCCCGACACCTCGGGATGTTTCCCCCATTCACTTTTGGGCACTTTGTCACTGGTTGCTGCTCGAAACGAACCAAATTTAAAAGGAAAGGGGGGTTTTCCCCCCGAGCCTTTTTAAGAAAAAGGGCCTTTCAAAAAACAATAAAATTAAATGCCCAAAATGTTTCTAAAAAAAGGGTTGATTTCCTTTCTTTAAAAAAAGGTTAAACTCCCCGGCCTTTTTTCGGGCTTTTACCTTCCTTCAAAAAAGATTTTTCACATTCAAAAAAAGGTTTTTTGTTGGGTTTTTAGAAGGCCTTTGGAAAACTTGGAGTGTAAAATTTTTTCATGCTTTTTTTTTTTCTAATAATTGATCTAATTCTCTTTTCTCTTGTTGATGACTGTTAAAACTAAGTGTCATCTTGATAGTTTTGGTTTTGTTGTTTAAAAAAAATAAATATATATATATATATATATACAGTGTTTAGACATTAAGGGGGGAGCCCCAAAAAAGTTCAAGTCCTTTTACAGACTTTTTTTGGGAATTGCAGATTGTTCCTCCCCTTTTGCCCCTTTTTTGAGTGGAGTTCCCAGGGATAAAATTTTTGGCCCCCCCTGTTTTTACTGTACCATCCCCCGGGGGCCCCTTTTCAAAAAAAACATAAATCTTTTTTTACTGCTTTACTGATGATATCCCAATTTATTTCCCCCTCAAATCAAAAACAAGGGTGATTCCAACCACTGCTGAACTGCCTAAATGATCTGAAAACCTGGTTGGGTCGAAATTCCCTGTCTTAATGAAAATAAGATTGAAGTTGTTGTTTTGGTCGCCCCGAGCAAGTTAGTGACTCTGTTGACCTGGATAGTTTAGGTTTTTCCTTCCCTTTTTACAAATTTTGGGGTTTTTTCTTTGACTGTTTGGGTTTTTTATTGGGCAGACAGATTAGCTCTGTTTTAAACAAGTTTTTTTCCAATCCCCTTGACCGGGGGGTCCATCCCCCCCTTTCAAAAGACTTTGAAATAGTTTTTAAAGCCTTTTTTCCTACCCGTTTTGGGCTGTAAATCCTTATATGTTTTCCTTTTTATGGGCTTTTGACCCCAGCTATCCCGGGTTTTCAGTTCGTTCCAAAAAAGAGGCTGCTCGGCTCCCCGACTGGCACAAAGACGGGGAACATCCCTCTGGTTTTTCTTCACTCCACTGGCTTCCTGTCCCTTTTAAATTGATTTTAAGATTTTATTGCTTGTTTTTTAAAGGGTCAAATGGACTGGCCCTCGATATTTATCTTTAACTTTTTTAAAAATCCCGGGCCAAAATCAGAAATCTAAGATTTTTTCAAACCCGATGATTCTGGATTTTCCCCAAAACCCGGCTCAAAAAAAACAGGTGACCAACCCTTCACTGTTTCTGCTCCGTTTTATGGAACAACTTACCATTTTTTTTCAGGGTTGAACATTTGATGATGATTTTAAGTCTTTTCTAAAACTCACCCCCTTTTTTTTTTGGGTTTTTAGTTGGGGTTTGAGCCCATGGGGATCTTGGCCTGCCTCTTTTTTTTTTATTCATATATTCTTATTGCCATTTTTTATTGTTTTTCCCCACTACCTGGTTTTTGTGGACCCCCGGACAACTGCTCTTTTTTCTTAAAAGTGTTTAAAAATATAAATTAAACAAAAACCACAAAATTTTCATAGTATTATTTGGGTATTTTGTGTGGGTCACCCTCACACAATGAAAAATTAGATTTTTAGTCATCAACTGTCTTTGTGAAAAAACCCTTAAAAAAAATTGTCTATCTCATATGACTTGGTGATAAAATAACCTTTTAGGTTTCCCATATGTATGAGAATGTCTTGACTTCTTAAACATTATATCATTTAATATAATCCACCCAAAATTTTTTCTATCATTTGTGAAGGGTGAATCTTTCTTTAAAAAAAATTATTACTCTTGATGCCCCTTTTTTGGTAGTAAAATTCTATCAATGGTGTCCAATTTTTGCTTCTTTGGTTTAATCTCTTTAAAAATTTAAAACTTTAATTCATCATCAATCCAAGATGCACCCGCTGTTGTTGGTGTAACATGTTAATTTTTGGGCTTTCTTAAACTCTACCAGCAACTTTCTGAATGTGCTGTGACTTCCCCGGGGGTTTTTTTTTGAAGACCTTTTGAAAAAACCCCTTTAAAAACTTTTATGATGGTAAAAATCAATAACCCGGTTAGAATTTTTCTAAAAAATCAATTTTTAAAAGTGAAACATGAGTTTAAGAGAAAAAGGTCATTGGTGGATGATTCTCAGCTGTTCAGTTGTTTGAACATTGCTGTGATAATCTGAAAGGTTTTTCCCGGGGTGACTCCCCCTAGTGGATGTTGTGGGTATTGTTTTGTCTTTGCTCCAAAGGTTTTTTAATTTCCCGAGTTGAGGTGTTTCCGTCACTGTGGGGGGGTGAAACACAATAGTCCAAACGTCAGAAGTTGAAATTTTGGGTCTTCAGAGGAACTGATTTGTCTTTTTACCTCAGCATCAATTTTCTTTTTTCTTCTTTTTAATTTAGTTGTGATGTTGAGGGCTGCAGCAGATATTTTGGGGGGAAAACATTTTTCTTGTTTGTACCAGAACAAAATTGGGGGCCCGTGTTACTGGTCTTAAAAATACAGTTGAAGGGGTCTGTGTTCCCTTTCCCGCAGCAGGAATCTCCTGTTGGGTGGATCACTGTGTCTTGTCCTTTACACTCTGAGGGGGAAAAACAGAACATGCAGAGGAAGAGATAATGAATAAAGATGGTTGATTAAAAGGGGAACAATGGGAGGTTTAAAAGAGTTACCTAGCCAGAATTACACACACACACACACACACACACCTTTTTTAAAACCACGGGGAAAAATGTGATAATTTTTGTTAAAGAAGATGTTAAAGTGTGATTGTTTTTCCAGTGGTTTGTAGCAAAAAAGATCCTCTAAAGACATTTTTTTATTCCTGCTTTAACCCCCACCTTTTTGTATGATGAGAAACAAAGGAAAAAATTCCACAAAAATGCAGTGAGGCATCTTTGAAAAGGGAAAAATTTTTTATATTAAGGGTTTTGATATTGATGCATCTACAGTGGGGGTTGTTTTCTGTTCTGTTTTTTTGACAGTGTTGCTCCTCCCCAACCTCTTTCCTCTCATGTCAAGGCAAGTTTACTTATAAAAACACATTTTAAACACAGAGGTAAAACAAGGGTTGTTCATTTTCAAACTGGATAAAAAAAACAAAATACATAGGAAATATGAAAAAATTTGGGGAAAAAACTTTACACACCTAAAAAATGCATTAAAAGTCAATTTTGTTAAATAGTCCCGACTTCAGTTATCAAGTAAGTTTAATTTAAAGGTGAACATTAAAAAAATTTTTCCCTGTTTTATTAAAAATCCCAAACAGAAGAGACTTACAAGAGAGTGTTCAATCATGAAATTTATTTAAAAGCAAAAAAAGAATCTTTTTCCCTCACACCTGTCATGCAGTGCCCAGAGGTCAGAGATGAGGGCATTTTTAAAAATGATTTACAATGACATGGAACATAATGAATAACTTTAGGAGTTTAGGAGAAAAGTTTACTTATGGAAAATGTTGGTGGGTGGTAGAAGAAGGAAGAGGTTGGGGGAAAGTATGGGAAAAAAGCAGCGGAGATGCAGTTTTTAAAAGGAGCAGGTGAAGAAAAGGGAAGAAACCATGAGCAGGGGTATTATGCAGGCATGGTGCAAATAATAATAATTCAATTTCATTTCAATTCAATTTATTTTTTTTTTAGCCCAGATCATAAAAAAAATTTATCTCAAGTTTTTTACATGAAAAAACCAACATTTCCACAATGAGCAGCTCTTTGGGGACAATGGAGGAAAACTCCCCTTTTAAGGGGAAAAAACCCCATTTAGGCCCGACCCAGAGGGGCGTCATCTGCCCCATTGGGGAAATGAAAACAGAGAAAAAAGAAAGAGACAGAGGGGGAAAAAGGGAGGAGGGACGGGGGGGGAGGGGAGGAAGACAAAAGGGAACCCGGAAGAGACAGTAGAGACTAGATGTTTACAAGTAGTTGTTAAAATAACATTATCATTACAATTAATATTATTATTATTATTATTATTTTATTATTTTAATAATAAAAAATAATAAAAAATATTGTCATCAAAAAATTTGGGAAACCAACTGCTCTGGGGTCAAAACTTTCCCGTAAAAAAGAAAGGGGGGGGGGGAGAAAAACTGAGAGGGAGAACAGATGATGTTAATAACATGTAATATATTAATATAAAGACATGAAGTGTGGGGAGGGGGAAACCGAGACTAGAGGGTGAGGGACAAAAGAGAAGAGGGGGCAGTGTATTGTCAGAGTCCCCAGCAGTCTAATCCCATAGCAGCTTAACTAAAAAAAATGGTTCAGGTCCTGTCCCACCTGGACCATCCTCCCAATATCAACTTTATTCAAAGGGGAAATTTTTTAATCTAACCTTAAAAGTTTGAAACGGTGTCTGGGCCCCCTGGGCTCAAAATGGATCTGGTTCCATCAAAAGGCCTGGGTAACTGAAGACTCTACCTCCCATTCTGGGCTTAGAGACTCCCAGGAAAACCCCAAGCAAAACCCGCAGTTTGTGATCCAAATGATCTATTGGGGTAATAAGGGAAATATGAGCTCCAAGATAAGGTGGGGCCTTGGGTCATTAAGGACTTTTTTATTCCAGCAGGGAAATTCTATTCTAGATTTGACAGGGGAAACCAATGAAGAGCAGCCAAAAGGAGAAATATGATTTTGGTCCTACTTCCTGTCAGTACTGGTGGGTTTTGGATTAACTAAAGGGTTTTTATGGAGTTACTGGACCACCCCGATAGTAGAAAGGTTACAGTAGTCCAGTCTAGGTAACAAAAAGATCTTTTTTCCCGCATCCTTTTTAGACAGGATCCCCTAATTTGCAATATTCGAGGTGGAAAAAGTTTTCTAGAGACTTTTCCTAAAAGAGATACAAACATGTCCCGGGTCAAAAATTCTCCCAAAGGGTTCCCCACAGTAGAACTGGGGGACAAAGTGATGACGTCCAGATTAGCTTGGGGATCTGGGAAAAGATGTTCCCGAGATGTTCAGGACCAAGTATGATGACTTAGTTTAGTCGGTTTAAAAGTAAGAAACTTTTAGGGCATCCAGGTCTTCATGTCTTTTTAAAACAATCCCAAGTTTAAAAACCGGTTAGTTTCATAGATAAAATACAGCTGGGGATGCTCATAACAATGGGGAAATTTTTATTGTGCTTCCTTGGGGTGTTTTCCCAAAAAGTAAAAATTTCAAGGTATAATAAAAACAACAACAACAACAACAACAATAATAATAATAATAATAAAAAAGGGGTATTATAATGGAAACGATGTGATGATACATGGGAGATGAAAAGATGTATAGGAGAGGTTGGCTATACAGGATGTGATGCAGGGAAATGGAGGGGGGTTTTCAACAGAAAGATAAATGGAGGGAAAGTGGGAAACCAAAAAAAACTGCTGTGTGTGATGCTGCAACAGTGGGGCATCCCACCCGTTTTAATGACAGCGGTTTTAACCTTTGAAACGCTGTTTTTCTTTCTGCCGCCCCTCTTTTGCCTTTTTAAATTTATGTCCCCAAAGACTGTGTGTTCTAAAACCCATCCTTATACCCGTATTGTTAAAGAAACCCAAACATTTCACCACAACATTTTCCAAACGTTTACATATACAACACAAACATGGTTTGGGTTCAGAATACATGTGTTTATTTTAAAATGCTTTTGTAATATTTACAAAGCTTTGCAAAAGGAAAAATAATTCAATGGGTTTTTAAATGTCTGTTTGCTTTTTTCTAGTATTTTCTGAGCATTTTAAAATAAAAATGCAACAATACCCCTGTTGGGGTTTTTCCTGGGGCCCGATCTCTGGGCAGTTACATGGCTGGGGGCGTTTTTGGGGGTGAGTATGGTTTTGCCCTCACAAAATTAATTAACTTTTCTTTTTTTTGTATGTGGAAAATATAAAGTGTGTATTTTTTTTTTTTGTAAGAAAAGGCCTGATTTAAAAAAATTGGGCTATTTTGGTACCATTTAAAACGTTTTTGTTTTTGATGTGGATATGCAAAAACCCCTGTGCTCAGTGGGGGATGGACTGGGTTAAATTAGGGGCTGTTAATTAACTAACTATTTGTATGCTTATAATCATTTTGTCCTATCTCAAAGGACTGAGACTCTTTAAAAAACATTACTCTTTATATAGCTTTTTTTTATAGTTATCATTGTATGGACCAAAGGGCGGAGATGGAAAACAGGGGGTCCCGGTTTTTCAGAGTGGATTTTAAAAAGGCACAGAATAGAACCCGAAGGTTACAATGATCAGGCAGAGGTCCCAAAACCCATCGGCAAAAAAAACTGGGAATCTCAAACAATACAATACAGTCTGGACCATTGACTCAAGGAACAAAAATAATCTGGCCCCAGGGGGCAGGGGGGGGGGAGTTAAAAGCCAAAAGGGAACGGAGAAAAACAAAACTCCCGGTGAAACACATTAGGGCAGGGAAAAGGAAAAAAAAGAGGACGTTAAGCTGAAAAGGGGGATGTTGGAGCACACAGACCTTCAAAATAAAACAGGAAATTGGCCCGGAAAAATAATACTAAAAAAAAACCCTTTTTTTTGATTATTTTCTCTTTTTTTTTTTTTTTAACCCCCTGGAATGTCTTGAACTCCCGGGGGGTGGAAAAAAAAAAACCTTTTCTCCCAAACCCATTTTTTTTGCCTGCTACATTTTTTTTGGGACCTCCTCCAAGAACCGGGCACTCTGCAGTGCCACACTGTGAAAAGCAGAACAGAGACACACCAGGAAAATGCAAACCCTTTCATCATTACCGGGGCCTGAGATCTTGAACTGTCAACACTGGGAAAAAGAGTCACCCCAAAAAAAAGGAGGGTAGGTGGAAGAAGATTTTGGGAGCCCAACTCGGTTTGTGAGGCAGAAGAGATTTCTTGCATTAAAAAGAAGTGGGAGCCTAAATCAAAGGCGGAAGGGTTTTGTTAGGGGGTGAGTTACATTTAAGGGGAACATTGGGAAAAATGCCTTGTTTTATCTGCATCATTAAATCTTTCAATTTCATTAATTCAAGGTGCACTGCTGTTCGGGGTAATATTTTAATTCTGGTTTTTTTGTTAAAAAATCTACCATCAGCATTGGAATGTGTTTTGACTTCCTGGGGTTTTTTTTGAAGACCTTAGAAAAAGACTCTTACAAAATCTTTGACTTTATCAGAAATTTAAAAGGGTGGTAAAGTAAAAAAGGGGCTGGTTGGGTTTTTTAAAAATCAATTTTTAAAAGTGAAACAAAAAATGAAAGAAAGAAGATCCCTTTTTGGGTGATTCTCAGCTTTTTTCAGTTGTTTGAACATTTTGCTTAAAATTTGTCCCGAAGGTTTAACAGTGTGTGGGGCTCCCCCCTAGTGGGTGTTGTGGAGTATTGTGTTGTCTTTGCTCCCGAGGTTTTTGGGTTCCCGAGGAGGTGTTTCCCGTCACTGTGGGCTGCAGAGCCCGTAGTCCCCAACGAAATCAGACAGTTGAAGCTTCTGGTCTAGAAGGAAATGATTTGCCGTTTACTGTGGCATTTTAAACTGTCTCGGGAACCCCGGGTCATTACGTTTTTCCTTTACCCCGGCCCAAAAAAATACTTGGGGAAAAATTTATTCTTCTTTTGTTTGTACCAGAACAAATTTGGGAGTTCCACTGGTCTTAAAAGTGCAGTTGGGTGTAACTTTGTTCCCCCTTTAGCGAGTGACATCTCCCGTTTGGGTGGATCACTGTGTCTTGTCCTTTTCACTCTTGGGGGAAAAAACAGAAAAATTTAAAGGGAAAAGATGAATGAATAAAAAATGGGGTTTATTAAAAGGAGAACAATCAGTAGGGTTTTAAAGGGGTTTTCCTAGCCAGAAGTCCCCACACACCGAGAATAGATGTGATAATGTTTTTAAAGACGATGTTAAAAAATGTGATTGTCTGTTTCCCGTGGTTTGTAGCAAAAGATCCTTAAAGACATTTAATTCCTGTTTTAAATTTTTTGTATGATGAGAAAAAAAGGAAACATTCCACAGTAATGCAGTGAGGCATCTTCCCGGGCAATATGTGTGTTATGGTATGGTTTTTGATATTGATGCATCCCGACAGGGGTTGTTTTTTTTCTGCCCCTTTGACAGTGGTTCCCCCCTCAACCTCTTTCCTCCCCTCATGTCCCAAAGGGAAGTTTCCCTTTTTTAAAAAAATTAAACAAGGGTAATTTTTAAAATGTTTTACCTGAAAAGTGAAAGATTTAAAATTTAAAAGAGTGAAAAAAGGAACTTTAAATTTTGTAAATGCATCAAAAGTCAGAGTGTGTTTAAAAGTCAGAGTTCAGTTATCAGTAACAGTTTAAATAAAAAGGGGCCCCTGGGAAATATTCCTTCAACGTTTCAAGGGGGTTTTTTTAAAAAGGGCCCCAGATGGTCAATGTTCCCTTTACTTCACCCAAGGTTACTTATAGGGTTGTGTTTGGTGTGTGTGTGTCTGTGGGAGATTAGGAAATGTGTGTGGTTTCCAAGGGGTGTCACCAGTGTTGAATGTTGCAGCTACTGTAAAATAAACCTCTGTTTTGTTGAGGATAAAAATGTTGTCATTGTGATTCCCCTGGGGTAATTCTTTTTGGGTGCTGCCGGCCCTTTTGTTTCCTGGTTTGGGATCAGACCCTTTTGTGTGAGACGGGTGGACCCCACTGCTTTCCCCCTTTTGTTTTTGGACCTTTTTGTTTAATTGTGAGGGCTGACACAAAAGGGGGGATTCAAAAGGGTTTTTAAGTTACAGGACAAATTTTCATCTAACATAAACAACGCCCCCTCACTCGCCCGTTTTGGGTTACTTTTTCTTTCTTTGTTTTGTTCATGACGCCCCACTCGGGCTTTTCTAGCCCCCAATTAATTTTATTTAAATACCCATATTTTTACATAATTTTGTTTTGTTAGGAGGGAGTTGAACCTACCTGGTTTTTTGAGTCCCGTCTTAGGTTCCAGTGTTTTAGTCCCAAATCCCGTCAAGTCCCAAATGGGGTCCTCCACAAAAAAAATATACCTTTAATGCCACACCCGGATGGCCTTTTAACCTTCCCAAAATTTTAAAAAGGGGTTTTGAGAAAAAAGGGGTTAGGGTCTATCCTGAAATAAAAGAACCCATGACTTTTTTTTATTTTCCCTTTTTTTAAACATTAACTAATCAAGAAAAAAATTTTTAAATGATAAAGGTGTTTTTTTATGTAATGAAGCAATTTCAATTTTTTCCCCGAATTTTTAAAAAATTTTATCCAATTCAAGGCTCCCGGGGAATGGTGTTTTTCCAACAACCAAACCCGGCCATAAATTTTTTTTTGGAATGAACCCCAACCATTTCTTAACCCGTAAAAATTTTTACCAACTTTCATTAATTTCCTGGGGGTCCCCCCCCCCTATGTTCCCCTTTTCCCGGGGGTTAAAATTTTCAAAAGAACCAAAAATCTTTTAAATTAAACCTCCTTGTGGAAACCCCGAGCAATTTTGGTTTAAACTTCCCCTGGTTAACCAAAAGGGGGAAATAAACCCGAACCTTACAATAATACCACCCTGGGGGTTCCAGAATTTTTCCAAACAACTCAAATTTTGTATTTTTTGGTTTCTCCCGGTTCCAAAATAAAAAAAATTTTACAAAACCTAACATTGGAAATTTTTGGGGTTTCCTGGCGTAAAATTTTTTAAAGGGAACGGTATTTAAAAAGAAAATTTTAAACCCAAAAACCCTTTTGAACCCCTTTTTTACCCTAATGGGAATAAAGGGGAACATTCCAAAAAGACCCCAAAAAACCCAATTTATAAATATGACCCAAACTTTTGGGGCAATTTCCCTAATTTAACAACTGTTTGGCAGGGCCCGTAAAACCAAGGGATCTTTAACCCGTGGGTTTTAAATTTTTCAGAATAAATCAAAGGGAACAGGGATAAAAAAAGTATTGGGCCTAAACATTGAAGTAGAACCCCTTTAAATGGGGTTTTCTTTTTACAAAAGAAAAAATTTGGGGAAAAAAATTTTTTCTGGGCCCATAGTTCCCCCGACCCCAACCATGGTTTGGCCCCTTTAACGGGTCTTAAAGGGGTTTTTTTAATGCAGAATAAAAACCGTTGGACATGATTGGGAAAAAGTAAAATTTTAATTAGAAGGGAATTTTTAATTTAAGGGGGCTGCTTTGAAAAAAATGGATTTGGGGGAAATGGTTTTAAAAAGTTACCAAAAAAGGGGCCTGGGGACTGAAGCCTTGGGTTTTTTTACCCCTTTAAACTTTTACTGGGTCGAAAAAATAAATTTTGAACAGAAAGGGTGAATTTTAAATTTAGTTCTTTTCCTTTAAAAATGGAAGGAAACAAAAAACTTTGAGGTGGAAGGGTTTTCAAAGCTTTTTCAATTTAATTTGAACATGGTTTTGGGCGGTTTTTTTTTCTTAAAAAAGGGAAAAAAATTTTGGTGACTCCTTTAGTTTTTGGAAATTTTTGTGGAAGGGTTTGTGTTGCTCCCTTTTTAGGGGTTTTTTTTTTTGGGTTTTTTAGAGTTGAATGTTTCCTGTCACTGTGGGCCCCCACAGCACAGTAGTACACAGCAAGTCTGTCAGTGCAGCAGAGGAGATCTGTAGATGAAAAATTTTCTGTTTTTTTTCAAGTTTAAAAAATCAACCCTGCTCTTTTTTCCCGAATAATTGTTATGAGAAACTGTGGAGATGAACTGGATTTCTGTCGATACCAAAAAGTGCAAAAAAGCCTGAATACTTGCAGGGAGAGTCACAATGTCTCCTTCCCAAAACCATCATTACATCTTGAAGTGATTTCACTAAACCTTTAGAGGATCCAAAAAAAGAACAAAAAATATTTTCATCATGAATTATTGTTTATAAAATGAATTTAAACTGATTTATTATGAAATGAAAAAAATTATTTTTTTTAACAGCTACCATCAGTTTAAAAACTTGCTCCATGTTTTGGATTTTTCCCCCTATGAAAGGGGGGCGATCACCATCCCAAAATTAAAAACAGAATCATTATTTTCCCTGACTGAATGAACAACAAAAGAACACAGCAGCTCTTCAGTTAAAAATGAAGCCTTTCATATTCTGTTGTGTAGCCCCCCTCTTTTGTTTTGGCCCCTGTTTCCATTCAGCTTTAAAAAAAGACAGTGAAAGGGGAGTCGTCATCATCATCCCCTCATCATCATCATCATCATCATCATTGAAGATGGTTTTGGGCTGGAGGAGAAATCTGCTGAAAATTTACCCCCAATGAGTCTGAGGGAAACAACTAAAAAGTCAAACGGGGACAAATATGTGAATAGATGATTCTTGTTTGGGGGAAAAAGGGTCTGATGGTGAATCTTATTTCATTGTTATTTTAAAAAATTAGTTTTTTTTTCTGGGAATTTATAGTTTCAGTTTTGTTGTAAAAAGTTGTAGCATCACAAAAAATTTATGTAGTAGAGAGATGCTATTCCCATACAAGACCAGCTGGCACCTCCCAAAAAGGCCACCAGGGGGACACTAAAACTCCCAGAATGCCCCCACTATCAGAAAAAAGGTGTTGGTGCCACCCCCGGGTTGGGAAACTGGACCTTGGAAAAGGAGGGGCAGAACAAAGGGAAACAGGGGGGACAGACAGCACATGGCCCCGGAAGGGAAGGGGGGAAAAGGGGCTTGGGAAGGGGCCCAAGAAGGAAAAAGGCCCAAGAAGAAAACGTTTTTAAAAAAAAGGAAAGTTGTTGTTTTTGTTTGAGGATGTGATGAAAAGGGCTTTCAGTTGTTAAAAAAAACCTTTTTTTTTTTCCCCTGGGTTTTTTTTGGGGTTTGGGTTTTAGGGGCTTTTGGGTTTTTTACAAAAAAGAAAATACCCTTTTAACAGCAAAGGGCCAGTTTGGGATTATTAATAAAATTTCTTTTTGAACCAAAAAGTTTTTGCCTTTATTTTTGCTTTTTTTGCCCGCCCCCTCTAGCCTGCCTCTCATGATGTTACTGAAGGAGAATGTACACTGGGGCTTAAGTGAAGATATTGAAGATTTGACTCAACTTTTTTAGGACTTGACCCAACGACCACCAAATCTAAATGGGGCAACTGATGTCGGTGCTCTGGAGACCCAAAGGGCCCAACAAGGAACAAATGGCCCCGGGTTGAACTGCAAAAAAGGGTCATCAACTAAAAGAGCAGGGGGCTGCAACAGTTAGACAGGTCAAAGCCCAAGGCAGGTGATTTCAGTCCCAAAATGGGTGACGGAAAGATTGGAAGCCTACCTTCATGCATTTGAAGCAGCAAAACAGCTCAACTGGGGGACTGAAGACACAGGGGGTTTGGGCTGTTGGCTCCGTTTTTATCAGGTGAGGAACTTAAATCACTTCAAGATTTTGGAGCCCAGTTTTAAAAAGACCTTGATCAAAAAATGAAAGAGATTCTGAGCTGTAGAGCCTTTAAAAAAATATTTTTACCAATGTTTCAAATTTGGGCTTTCTAACATGTTAACCCCCCTTCGTTTACTTTTCAAAAGATTTTTTACAGCTCAGGGGCCCAAAAGGGGGCAGGCCTGAACTGGGGGTATTATTCATGCTTTTTTTTTTCTGAATAAGATCTAATTCTTTTTTCTTGTTGACTGAGCGTGTAATAAATGTCCCTTGATAGTTTTTGGTTATGTTGTTAATAAATAAAATATATATATATAATATATATATACAGTGTTTAGACATTAAGGGGCAGCCCCCAAAAAAGGGTTTAAATTCCCATTTGACAGACTTTTTTTTGTCCACATTGCAGATTTTTCCACTGTTGCCCCCTTTTTTTGAGTGGAGTTCCCCCGGGGGGTCAATTTTTGGCCCCACTCTGTTTTTACTGTACGATCCCCCCGGGCTCCATTTTCAAAAAAAACATAATATCTTTTTTTACTAACACTGATGACATCCAAATTTTTTCCCCCTCAAATCAAGAACAAGGAGTGATTCCAACCACTGCTGAACTGCCTAAATGATCCCGAAAACCCGGTTGGGTCTGAACCCCCTGTCTTAATGAAAATAAGATTGAAGTTGTTGTTTTGGTTTCCCCGAGGTTAGGGTTTTTCTTGCTCTGGGTGGGTTTGGGTTTTTTCCTTTTTCGCCCTTTTTTTAAAAATTTTGGTTCTATTTTGACTGTTTTTATATTACAAAGATTAGCCCCTTTTTGTCAAAAACAAGTTTTATTAACTCCCTTTACCAAGGTCAAGCCCCACCTCCTTTGAAAAAAACCCCTTTTAAATAGTTATTAATGCCCCTTTTTCACTACCCGTTTGGGCTGTAACTCCTTATATATGTTCCCTTTTTTGTGGGCTTAGACCACCAGCTATCAGCCCGGGTTTCAATTAATTTAAAAAAGGGGTTTCTGGCTCCTGACGGCAAAGGGAAGTGAACATCCCCCCTGGTTTTTCCCCTTTACCCACTGGCTTCCCGTCCCCTTTTTGAATTGATTTTAAAATTTTATTGCTTGTTTTTTGGGGTCTAAAAGGGCTGGCCCTCGATATTTATCCCGAACTTTTAAAAATCCACAGTCCAGTCAGAACTCTAAGATCTTTAAAACCCGATGATTTTGGTTCCCAGAGCCAAAAGGGGTAAAAAAACAGGTGACCAACCCTTCACTGTTGCTCCCTGTTTTATGGAACAACTTTTTTTTTATCAGATCTGGCATTAGATGATTTTAAGTCTTTACTAAAAATCACCCCCTTTTTTTTTTGGGTTGTAGTTGAGTTTGAGCCATGGATCTTTTGGGCCCGCCTCTGTTTTTTTTTATTCATATACTTATTGCCATTTTTATTTTTTCTCACTACCCGAGCCTGTTTGGCAATTTTTTGGGCAACTCTGCTGTTCTTAAATGTGCTTAATTTAAAATAAATTCCCAAAACAAAGCCACGGAAATTTCCCCCCCCTAGTATTATCTGTGATATTCTGTGTAGGGTCACCATCCCCACAATGAAAGATTAGATCTTAGTCAAAAACTGCCTTTTGGAAAAAAAATTTAAAAAAATTGTCTATCTCAAAATGGCTTCGGATAAAAAAAACCCCAGATTCCACATACCCCCTGAGAATGTCTTGACTTCTTAAAATTATATCATTTTAAAATAATCCCTTTTTTACTATCATTTGTAAGGGTGCCGATTCTTTTTTTTTAAAATAATTATTACTCTTGATGCTGCCTTTCTTTTTTTAAATTTCAGTAGCATATTCTATCAGTGGTGTCCCCAATTTTTTTCACAACTGTTTTGGTTATTTTTTACAACATTAAATCTTTAATTCTTCATCAATCCAAGATGCACTGCTGTTGTTGGTTGAACATGTTAATTTGGTCTTTTCTTAAACTCTACCGAAAATTTTTAATGTGCTGCGACTTCCTGAAAGGGGGGTTTTTTTTGAAACCTTAGAAAAAAAAATTTCCAAAAACTTTTTGTGATGGTAAAAAATCAATAACCTGGTTAGAATTTTTTCTAAAAAGTCAATTTAAATGTGAAACATGAGTGAAAGAAAGAAGATCAGGTGAATGATTCCCCAGCTGTTCAGTTGTTTGAACATGTTTTGTGATAGTCTGAAGGTTTAAAGTGTGTGACTTCTAGTGGATGTTGTGGGTATTGTTTGTCTTTTGCTCCAGAGGTTTTTTTTCAGAGTTGAGGTGCCTTTTCACTTTGGGGTTCCCGAGCACAGTAGCACAACAGAGTTAGACATTAAGCTTCTGGATCTTTTAGAGGAACTGATTTGTCTTTTCCTTTTTTATCAACCCCCTTTCCCTTTTTTCTTTTTCCGGGGTTTTCCGGGTGTTGGGAAACGTTCGCAAAAAATTTTGGGGAAAACATTTACTTTGTTTGTACCAGAACAGAGTGGGGCCTGTGTTACTGGTCTTAAAAGGACAGTTGAGTGTAACTTTTGTCTCCTTCAGCAGCAGTGAATCTCCTGTTGGCTGGATCACTGTGTCTTGTCCTTTTTCACTCTGAGGGAAAAAAGAAAAATGCAGAGGAAGAGATGAATGAATAAAAATGGTTGATTAAAGGAGAACAATCAGAGGTTTAAAGGTTACCCAGCCAGAGAGTCACACACACACACACACACACACACCAAGAAATAGATTTTGATAAAATTTTAAAAAAGATGGGTATTGTTCTTTAGTGGTTTGTAGCAAACAGATCCTCTAAAAAACATTTTTATTATTCCTGCTTTTAAACCCACCTTTTAGTATGATGAGAAACAAAAGGAAAAATTTTCCCCAGTAATGCAGTGAGAGCATCTTCCGGGGCAATTGTGTTATGTTTGGTTTAGATATTGATGCATCTGAATGGGAATTTTTTTCTGTTCTGCTCTTTGACAGTGTTGGGGTCCCCCCCTCAACCCTCTTTCCTCCTCATGTCAAAGGGAAGTTTACTTATAAAAAAAATAAAACAAGAGGGAAAACAAATGTTTTATATCAAACTAGATAAAAATAACAAAAAAAATTAAAAAAAACAAAATTAAAGACCAAAAAATATTAAAAATCAGTGTGTTAAATAGTCAGACTTTGGGTTTTCAGGGAGCAGTTTAATTTAAAATTTAAACATTAAAGTATTTTCATGTTTTTTTTTCAAAATCCAAGCAGAAGAAAACTTACAAGAAGTGTTCAATCATGAAATGAAATGTATTAACAGCAAAAGAAGAATCTTTGTCATCACACCTGTGCATGCAGTGCTGAAAGGGCAGAGATGAGGACATTTTTAAAAGATGATTTTTTCAATGACATTTGGGAAATAATGAATAGACTAACTAGGGGGGTTTAGGAGAACAAGTTTTAATGCAGATGTTGGTGATGGTAAAAAAGGAAAGAAGTTGGGGGAAAGTATAAATAAGCAGCGGAGATGAGTTTTAAATGGAGCAGGCTGAACTAAAAGGAAGAAACCATGAGCAAGGGGGGTATTATGCAGGCATGGCAAAAAAATAATAATTCAATTTCACTTCAATTCAATTTATTTTATTTATATAGCACCAGGTCATAAAAACAAATTTTTCTCAAATCTCTTTACATAAAAAACCAACACCCAATGAGCAGCTTTTTGGTGACAAGGAGGAAAAAAATCCCTTTTAAAGGGGGAAAAAACCCCCATCAGAACCAGACTAAAAAATTTTTTTGGGGGGGGGAAAGGGAAAAAAAAAAAACCCCCCGGGGTTTTTTTGGGGGGGCCCCCCCCCCCCCGGGGAAAAAAAGGGTTGTTTTTAAAAAAACCTTTTTTTTTAAAAAAAATTTTTTTTTTCGGGGAAAAAAAATTTTTTTTTTTTAAAAAATTTAAAATTTTTTTTTTAAAAAAAAAAAGGGGGCCCCAAAAATTTTTTTTTTTTTTAAAAAAAATTTTTTCCCCCCCCCGGGGGGAAAAAAAAAAAAAATTTTTTTTTTTTTTTCCCAAAAAAAAAACCAAAATTTTTTTTTTTTTAAAAATTTAATTTTTCCCCCCCCCCCCAAAAAAAAAAAAAAAAAAAACCCCCCCCCCAAAAAAAAATTTTTTTTTTTTTTTTCCCCAAAGGTTTTTTTTAAAAACCCAAAATTTTTTTTTTGGGGGGTTTTTTTTTTTTTTTAAAATTTTTTTTAAAAAAATTTTTTAAAAAATTTTTTTTGGGGGGAAAAATTTTTTTTGGGGAAAAAATTTTTTTTCCTTTTTTTTGGTTTCCCCCCTTTTTTTTTGGGGAGCCCCCCCTTTTTTCCCTTGGGGGCCCCCCCCAAAAAAAAAAAATTTTTTTTTCCCCCTTTTTTTCCCTTTTAAATTTTTTTTTTTAAAAAAAAGGGGGGGGAAAAAAAACCCCCCTTTTTTTTTTTTAAAAAAAAAAAATTTTAAATTTTTCCCCTTTTTTTTTTGGGGGGTTTTTTTTTTTTTAAGGAAAATT
>CM028916.1:55000-107945 GCA_016801845.1 Polydactylus sextarius
AAAAAAAAAAAAGGGGGGGGGGGGGGGGGAAAAAAAAAATTTTTTAAATTTTTTAAAAAAATTTTTTAAAAAAAAAAAAAATTTAAATTTTTTTTAAAATTTTTAAAAAAAAAAAAAAAGGGGGGGGGGGGGGGAAAAAAAAATAATTTAAAAAAAGGGGGGGGGGGGGGGTTTTAAAAAAATTTTAATTTTTTTTGGGGTTTTTAAATTAAAAAAATTTTTTTTTTTTTTTTTTAAAACCCCCTTTTTTTTTGGGCCTTTCCTAAAAATTTTTTTGGGGGGAAACCAAAAAAACCCCCCCCGGGGGGTTTGGGCCAAAAGGGAAAAAAATTTTTTTTAAAAACTTTGGGAAAAAAAAGGGGCCCCAAAAAATTTTTTTTTTTTTTTTTTAAAAAGGGGGGGAAATTTTTTTTTTGGTTTTTGGGGAAAAAAGGGGGAAAAAAAACCCAAAAAAAAAAAAGGGGGGGACCCCCCCTTTTTTTTTTTTTTTTGGGGGGGGCCCCCAAAAAAAAAAAATTTTTTCCCAAAAGGGGGGGGGCCCCCCCAAAAAAAATAAAAATTTTTGGGGGGGGGGGTTTTTTTGGGGGGGTTTAAAAAAAAAAAAAAAAGGGCCCAAAAAAAAAAAAAAGGGGGTTTTTTTTTTTTTTTTTTTGAAAATTTTTAAAAATTTTTTTTTTTGGGGGGGAAAATTTTTTTTTTTAAAAAAAGGGGGGAAAAAAAAACCCCCGGTTTTTCTTTTAAAAAAAAAAAATTTTTTTTTTTCCCTTTGGCCCCAAAAAAAAAGGGGGAAGGTTAAAAAAGGGTTTTTGGGGGGTTTTTTTTTTAAAAAAAAATTAAAAAAAATTTGGCCCCAAAACCAAAAAACAAAAAATTTTTTTTTTAAAAAAATTAAAAAATTTTTTTTTTAAGGGCCTTTGTTTGGGGAAAAAAAATTTTTTTTTTTTTTTGGGGGTTTTCTTTTTTTGGGGGGGGAAAAAAAAAATTTTTTTTTAAAAAAAAAAATGGGGAAATTGGAAACTTTTTCCCCTTTTTTAAAAAAAAAAAAAAAAGGGGGGGGGCCTTTTTTTTTTTTAAAGGGTTTTTTTTTTGGGGATTTTTTTTTTTTTTGGTTTTTTTCCCCCCCCCCAAAAAATTTTTTTTAAAAAATTTTTTAAAAATTTTTTCCCCTTTTTTCCCCCCAAAAAAAAAAAAACCCGGCCCAAAAATTTTTTAAAAAATTTTTTTTTTTTTAAAAAAATTTTTTTAAAAAAATTTTTGGGGGGGTTTTTTAAATTTTTCCCTTTTAAGGGTTTTTTTTACATTTTAAAAAAAAAAAATTTTGGGGAAATTTTTGGGGGGTTTTAAAAAAAAATTGGGGGGGAAAAAAAGGGGAATTTAAAAAAAAAAATTTTTTTTTTAAAAATTTAAAGGGGGTTTTTTTTTTTTAAAAAAACCCAAAAGTTTTTTTTTTTAAATTTTTTTGGGGTTAAAAAAAACCCCCCCCGGGGGGGGGGGAAAGGTTTTAATTTTTTTTTTTCCCCTTTTTTAAAAGGGTTTTTCCCAAAAAAAAAATTTCCCTTTTTAAAAAAAGGGGGGGTTTTTAAAAAAGGGGAAAAAAAAAGGGGAAAAAAAAGGGGGGGGGGGGTTTTTAAAAAGGGGGGTTTTTTTTTTAAAAAAACCCAAAAAACCCCCCCCAAAAAAAAAAACCCAAACAATTTTTCCCCACCCTTTTTGGGGGAAAAAAATTTTTTGGGGAAGGGGGGGGGGGGGGGCCCCCCCAAAAAAAAAAAACCCGGGGAAAAAAAGGGGGTTTTAAAAAAGGAAATTTTTTTTGGGGGGTTTTTTTGGGCCCCCCTTTTTAAAAAAAAAAAATTTTCCCCCCCAAATTTTTTAAAAAAATTTTTTTTTTTTTTTTTTTTTTTTTTTTTAAAAAAAAAACCCCTTTTTTTTTTTTTTGTTTTCCCCCCCAAAAATTTTTTTTTTTCCCCCTTTCACCTTTTTAAAATTTTTGGGGGGAGGAACCCCGGAAAAAAAAAGGGGGGGGGCCCCCCCCCCAAAAAAAAAAAAATTCCCCCAAAAAAAAATTTTGGGGAAAAAACCCCCTTTTTAAAAAGGAAAAATTTTTTTATTAAAAGAAAAAAAAACCAAAAAGGGGGAATTTTTGTTTTTCCCCCCCCAAAAAAAAAAAAAAATTTTTTTTTTAAAATTTTAAAAAATTTTTTTTCCCCCTTTTTAAAAAAAATTTTTTGGTTTTTTTTTTAAAAAAAAAAAAAACCCCGGGTTTTTTCCGGGGGGTTTTTAAAAAAAAATTTTTTCCCCCCCAAAAAAAATTTTAAAAAAAATTTTTGGGTTTTTAAAAACGGGGGGTTTTTTTTTTTTAAAACCAAAAAAAATTTTTTTTAAAAAAAAAGGTTTTTTTTTGGTTTTTTTAAAAAAAATTTTTTTTAAAAAAACCCCGGGGGTTTTTTGGAAAGGGGGTTTTTTTAAAATTTTTTTTTTTTTTTTTTTGGGGGTTTGGGGTTTTTTTTTTGTTTTTTAAAAAAAATTTTAAAAAACCCCAAAAAACCTTTTTTTTTTGGGAAAAAGGGGGAAAAAAAAAATTTTTTTTAAAAAAATTTTTTTTTTAAAAAAAAAATTTTTTTTTTTTCCCCCCAAAAAAAAAATTAAAAATTTTTTTTAAAAATTTTTTAAAAAGGGGGGGGGTTTTTTCCAAATTTTTGGGGGCCCCTTTTTTTTTTTTGGGCCCAAAAAAAAAAAAAATTTTTTTTTAAAAAAAAAAAAAAAAATTTTTTGGGGGGAAAAAAACCCCCGGGTTTCCAAACAAAAGGGAAAAAAAAATTTTTTTAAAAAGGGGGGAAAAATTTTTTTTTTTTTAAAAATTTTGGGGGAAAAAAAATTTTTTTTTTTTTTTAAAAAGGGGGGGGTTTTTTTAAAGGGGAAAAAAATTTTAAAAAAAAATTTTTTTTAATTTTTTTTTGGGGGGGGGGGGTTTTTTTTTTTGGGGGTTGGGGGCCCCCCCCCCCCCTTTTTTTTCCCCCAAAAATTTTTTTTTTTAAAAAAAAAAAAAAGGTTTTTAATTTAAAATTTTTTAAAAAAAAAAAAAAAAAAATTTTTTCAAAAAATTTTTTTTTTAAATTTAAAAGGGGGTTTTAAGGGGTTTTAAAAATTTTTTTTTTTTTTTGGGGGGGGGCCCGGGGGCCCCCCCAAAAAAAAACCCTTTTTTAACCCCGGGGGTTGGAATTTTTTTTTGGGTTTTTTTAAAAAAAAATTTTTTTTTTTTTTGAAAAGGGGGTTTTTTTTAAACCCTTTTTTTGGGGGGGGGGGGAAAAAAAAATTTTTTTTTTTGGGTTTCCAAATTTTTTTTTTTTCAAAATTTTTTTAAAAAAAAATTTTTTTTTAAAAAAAAATTTTTTTTTTAATTTTTTTTTTTTAAAAAAAAAAAAATTTTAAATTGGAACAAAAATTTAAAAAAAAAAACCCCCCCCTTTTTTTTTTTTGGTTTCCCCCCTTTTTTTTTTTTTTTTTTTGGGGGGGGGGGTTTTTTCCCCCTTTTTAAAATTTTTTTAAAAAAAAAAAAAAAAATTTTTTTTTGGGGAAAAAAAAAGGAAAAAAATTTTTTTAAAATTTTTTTTTTGTTTTTTTTTTTTTGGGGGAAAAATTTTTTTAAAATTTTTGGGGGGGGGGAAAAAAAATTTTTCCCCGGGAACCCCCCCCCCCAAAAAAATTTTAAAAATTTAAAAAAAGGGGGGGGGGCCCCCCCAAAAAAAAAACCGGGGGGAAAAAAAAAAAAAAAAAAAAGGGGGGGGGGGGGGGGAAAAAATTTTTAAAAAAAAAAAAAAAAATTTTTTAGGGGAAAAAACCTTTTAAAAACCTTTTTTGGGGGTTTTGGGGAAAAGGGAGGTTTTTTTTATTTAAAACCCCCCTTTTTTTTTGGTTTTTTCCTTTTTTTCCCCTTTTGGGGAACCCCCCCCTTTTTTTTGGGTTTTTGGGGGTTTAAAAAATTTTAAATTTAAAAATTTTTTTTTTTAAAACCCCCAAAAAAGGCAAAGGGGGGCCCCCCCCAAAAAAAAAACCAAAAATTTTTTTGGAAAAGGTTTTTTAAAAAAAAAAAATTTAAATTTTTGGGGGGTTTTTTTTCCCCAAAAAAAAAAAAAATTTTTTTTGGGGGAAAAAAAAGGGGGGGTTTTGGGGGGAAAAAGGGGGGGGGAAAAAAAAAAGGGGGGAAAAAAAAAACCCCCCCGGGGGGGGAAAAAAAAAATTTAAAAAAAAATTTTTTTTAAAAAGGTTGGCCTTTTTTCCCAAAAAAGGGGTTTTTCCCGGGTTTCAAAAAAAAATTTTTTTTTTAAAAAAAGGGGGAAGGGGTTTTTAAAATTTTTTTTTTTTTTAAAAAAAAATTTTTTTTAAAAAAAAAGGGGGAAAAAATTTTTTCCCCTTTTTTTTTGACAATTTTTTTTAAAAGGGGGGGCCCCCCCCCCGGGGGGGGTTTTTTTTTTTTAAAAAGGGGGTTTTTAAAAAAAATTTTTTTTTCCCCGGGGGTTTTTTTTTAAAAAAAAAAAGGGGCCCCCGGGGGAAAAAACAAAAATTTTTTTTTTTGGGGGGGGTTTTTTTTTTTGGGGGAAATTTTTTTTTTTTTTCCCCCCCAAAAAAAAATTTTTTTTTAATTTTTTTTTTTTTGGGGGGGGCCCCCCCTTTTTAAAAATTTTTTTTTTTTTTAAGGGTTTTTTAATTTTTTTTTTTTTTGGGGCCCCCCCAAGGGGGAAAAAAAAACAAGGGAAAAAAAGGGGGGGGTTTTAAAACCCTTTCTTTTTTTTTTTTTTTAAAAAAATTTTTTCTTTTTTTCCCCCTTTTTTTTTTTGGGGGAGAAAAAACCAAATTTTTTCCCCCAAAAAAAAAAACCGGGAAAAAAAGGGGTTTTTTTCCCCAAAAAAAAACCCCCCCAAAAAAACCCCCTTTTTTTTTAAAAAAAAAAAATTTTTTTTTTTTTTTTTTTTAAAAAAACCCTTTTTTTTTTAAAAAAAATTTTTTTTTCAAAATTTTTTTTTTTTTTAAAAAAAAAAGGGGTTTTTTTTTTCCCAAAAAAAAAACCCCCCTTTTTTTTTGGGGGGGAAAAAAAAAATTTTTTTTTTTTTTCCCCCCCCCTTTTTCCCCCCTTTTTTTCCTTTTTTTAAAAAAATAAAATTTTTTTCCTTTTTTTTTTCCCCCTTTTTAAAAAAATTTTTTTAAGGGGGAAAAAAAATTTTTTTTTTTTCCCCTTTTTAAAGGAGAACAATCAGTAGGTTTAAAGAGTTACCTAGCCAGAGAGTCACACACACACACACACGTAGAATAGATGTGATAATGTTGTTAAAGACGATGTTAAAGTGTGATTGTCTGTTCCAGTGGTTTGTAGCAAACAGATCCTCTAAAGACATTTATTATTCCTGCTTTAACCTACCTTTTAGTATGATGAGAAACAAAGGAAACATTCCACAGTAATGCAGTGAGAGCATCTTCCAGACAGTATGTGTGTTATGTATGGTTTAGATATTGATGCATCTGACAGTGGGAGTTGTTTTCTGTTCTGCTCTTTGACAGTGTTGCTCCTCCCTCAACCTCTTCCTCCTCTCATGTCACTGGATGTTAGAACAACAAAACCACATCTCAACATGACTACAGGTTGTTCTTGGTATCAACATGATCCTTGCTCTCTGGCTGAGTTCAGTACCTCAACACACACCTTGTAATTAATAATACCAGAATCCACTGCTGTGGTAAATACTGACTCTGAATTTGCTAATAATCTCAATGTGTTTTCTGCCTGTTTTGAGGCTAACAATCCTAACAATAGCCATACTAACATTAGCAGTTATTACCTCAGTGAACAGAGAATCAGCATTGCAGAAAGTGACATGTTCAGGCCTCTGAAGCAGGTTTGTTGTTTATTGATTATAGCTCTACTTTCAAAACAATCCTCACCCAGAGACTGTTCACAACGCTGAGAGATCTTCGACAGAACAACATGTTGTGTGCATGGATTTTGGACTTCCTGGCTAAATGCTGGCAGTTTTTTTCTCCAACTCCATCAACACCAGAGCTCCACATGGGTACTCAGCCCATGGCTGTACTCCTATTACACCTATGAATGCAGAGCCACACAACTACAACAACTACTACTACAGCTGGGTTATGTCTCCAACAATGATGAGTGAGGTGAGGAATGTAGCATCATGGTGTCAGAACAACTGCCTTAAACTGAATGTCTCAAAACTAAGGAGCTGGTGGTGGATTTCAGCAGGAGGCAGCAGTGTTCTTACATTTCCATTAACACCAATGAGGCTCTGGAGAGACAGTGACCAGCTTTAAATACGTGGGTGTCAAAATCTCTGAGGACCTTACATGGACTGATCACATCCAAAGCAAAACAAAAAAGGGAAACCAGCGCCTGTAAAATCACACAATATTGGTGGTTTCAATGAGAACTTCAGCAGAAGTAGTCACTTCTGCAGATTCTGTTCTATTGATCGTGAATCTTTCACTTCTTCTGCCTTAGCAAAAGCCTCAATCAGAACAGTTGAATCCCACAATGACCATGTGCAGCTGTTGGGTACATCAGGCTTAAAGTCGTCTGCAGGCATCAAATTTGATTCAAAATTCAATGATCTTTCCTTCTTCCATGTATGCCAACCTGATCTACCTCCATGCTTAGGCCATGATCTGTTTGAAAGTGTTGTGTCATATGATTTGGCGTTGTATATCAGCCATATTATCACAAAGCAAAAGGAGTTCAGTTATGTAGAGCTAAACTGCCGTATAGATCACTTTTGTTACCTTGGCAGTGATGCTAACAACAAACCAAGTTATTAGTTATTATTATCAGACCTAACCATTTGCTTTGGGCCTCTTATACGTTTATGGACTCTACAATTTGAGAGTAAGCACACATATTTCAAACAATGTGCTCGCAAACTGCACAACTTCAAGAACCTCTGCTCCACTCTTGCTGAAAGGCATCAGCTTGTAATCAGAAAAGAAAAAAACTAAATATGATCAGATAAGATAACGTGATGTGCTTATGACATCACACCTTGATGAAGCAGGCATAGCTTTTGCTAAATATAAGCATATTACTATGGTAGAGAGATTGAGGCAGCAATTTGAAAAACATGCAGATTTACTAGATTTAGATTTGTTTGATGCCCAAAAAGAATTGTATATCCAGGCCGGCATATGTTAGAATATCATGTGGCAAATGTGGAGATCTGATTATATGCATATAACACAGAATAGAATACTAATATTTCTGTAGTTAAAAGTGAAAAAGCATAGTGTATCCTGCAATAATGAGGGTGGCAGATGTTACCAGATATTGATCCATACACATAATACATACATAATATTTTCCTCATTCTAGAGCCTGTGTCCATTTCTGCTTCACTAAGGCAGATGTCCACATGCATCCCACTGGACCAAAGCTCTTCACTTTCAAGCAGTTCCTTGTCCTCTCCTCCAAGATCACCCTTGCCTGCACAGGCAAATTGGCTTAACAATTTTAAAGTAAACTGGGACAAAATGCCCCCCAGTCTATACACATGCATTCAGAATGGAAGAAGGCCTTCACCAGCAGACAGGAGGCAGGTGATCCGCATACTTGTTGATGACATGCGCAAGTGACAAGTGACATAGCGCGACAGTATCCCCAGTCATTTATAGATACAATGGATGATGGAAAAACAACCATGGAGGCAGGTTATGAATCTCTTCTGTGTCAGATAAAGACACGCATAGAATATTTGAACAGAAACAACACACTTGCTCGTCGCAGAACATTAAAGGATGAAAATGGAACTAAACCACAAGGTCCTGCAGATACTTATGGTTGCACACAATGGCAGCCTGAGCTTCCACCTGAAGAGACAGAAGCATCTCTGGAAAATAAGAGACAAAAGCTGATGGAGCTCTTTTCATAGGAAGGTTCCTCAGGAATGGAAAGAGCAGAAGTATTCAAACTTATGGAAACAACATATTACTAGCAGCGCCAAATGATGAATGCAAACCCTGCACCAGCCTTGGGAGATGTGAAGCAGCAATGGCCATACTTGTTCTTCTCAAGCACCATGTGCACTCATTTTGAAATGCTGACCAATGTTCCAACTGTCCGACAGACTGAGGCTTTTCTTGAAGATCATGGCAGAAACCTCATGGAGTTCTTCAAACAAAATCCAACAAATGATGATGTAAAGGCTCTCTTCAGGACTGACTGCAGTGTGACTGTTTCAAACATCCTTCAGGTTCTAATGACACATGCCCTTATCATCCAAATTGATGTAAGATTATCTTTGTTTCAGTGTCAGTTTTAACAATATTATAGTTAGATATTTTCTTCTTTCATTACATAAAGTCTTTTCCATTACTCTAAAATTCCCATCCATTCATTGTCAATCAACATGTATCTGCAAAGTGAGAGGAGGGCCTCCCCTTTTTAAAACAGGATAAGAACAATATTAAAATTCAACAGTCCAAGATCTCACGACCAGGCTCCAGTCTTTGTCCTCCTGTACTCTCGTCCCGTCCTCCACTCTCAGCAACTTCACCGCGGAGCACTTGGCCCCTCACTTCCACCGGACTGCTCCAGCGACGCTGCAGACCTGGAACACAGGAGATGGCCAGCAGTCTACTGGACAACACATGGTGCGCTTCACTAGTTCAGGGTGGTCAGGCTGCAGCTACAGTGTATCAGTCAGAGATTCACAGCTTTGTGGCAGAAGTTCCTACTTCTGCCCTTCGCATCCAAAGGCCTCCAATAAACTGTCCCTCACGTCTCTGTGGGCCCTCGTGGTCCTCAGCTCCTTTGCCCTGCTCTCCACTGCGTGTGCCGTCCTTTAAAAAAACAAAGCACACCCGCTACCTAGCCACCTATCAATCAGTCTGTGGGGCCTGCTGTAACCTCTGACTGGCTGGTGCAGTTGTCAGTCTGGAGGTTGCATTTCCTGCATTTCCAAACATGCATATCCTCAACTTAAGGAACTGTACTACAATAATAACAAACCGGAGAAATTCCAAAGTACATATGAAATAAATAACACATGCAATTTAGCAAAATACACAAAACACAGCACATAATAGAAAATAATCAAAAAAGCAACAATACACAGACATGATACTCAGCATGACAAACTATACTGCTGCAGAACAGCAGCAGTATAGTTTGGTTTAGTAAAACAGGTTTAGTAAAACAATTTGATGTCCTTTCTCACAACAACTTGTCACAGTGAGTTAACAAATATGAAAAAAAAGAATTGTTAATCTTTTAAAAGAGCAAAAGAAAGAAAAGAAAATAGACAGGGAGTTAAGGTTTATTCATGTCTAGTTTTACTTGTGTTGCAATGTTTTTTATTTTAATAAATATTTAAAAAGGAACTGCATAATGAATATTGTCCTGCTGTCATTTCTTTAATATTATTATTATTAGTAGTAGTAGTAGTAGTAGCAGTAGTAGTATTACAGTAACATTCTGCAATTATCATTAAATAAAGGATATATACTGTAGATTCAAATACAGTTCAAATTCTGTAAATATACAGTAATTTATTGAAAAAATATCATTAGTATCATGTTGAAAATTTAAAGCAATGAACTGTATATGTCATGTTCCCAGCAATATACTGTAATTATAAAATACAGCAGTTTGCTGGCAAGATAATTACTGTAAATTTACTGTGAAAAGTTTAACAGTGTAGATACTTTATTCATCCCAAGGAGAAATTCATTAAAAAATTCAGAGGGACCCCAAGCTGGTAGGTCCCTCTGTGACAACAGGCAGCGATGTAGGCGTCTGTCAGGTCTGCAGCCTGCTCAGACATCTGTGGGTTGCACCCATACCCTCAGCTCTGGACTCAGCATGCTCAGAATCTGTTCTAAGATGATGGCGTCTCCAATCTCCGCCTTGTTCTTCTGCCTTGGGAACATGCACTTGTTAGAGAGGTCGGTCGTTCCTGCAGCTCCCTGATGGTCTTGCCTTCCATTAATGTCATAGAGTGAAATCTATGCCAGTATGTGTCAGGGTCACTTGCATATTTTTCAAATATGGTTTCTTTCATTTTACCATAGTCTGTGGTGTTGTCAATGTCCATAGTAACATAAGCAGCACGGGTTTTCCCTGCCAAAAGGTTCACAAGATACTCAGACCAGCTGTCTCTAGACCACAGGTTTGCCAATGCTAGGCATTCAAAAGTAAACGGCATTTAATTATTTTATCATGTTAATCTCAGTCATATTAGTCACAACGATTCACAAACTTTGACAACCCTAGAAAAAATGCCTTTTTAATTATTTAGCACTGATTCATGAAATATACAAAAACAAAAAGTAATTAGTAACTCGAGTAACTTAATAACAAAGATGTGACAATAAAAGTGATCCAGGTCCAGATCCAGGTGTGTAAAACTCATCGAGACACTTCAGCCTGTTGCCCAGCACATCCTGACCTGACAGTTCACTGGACCTGGATTATCTCTACTCGTTCCACAGGTGTAGAGCATCATTTCTGGTGAAGATGTAAGAAATATGTTACGCAGCATTAAAGAGGAAGGACAAATGGGTTCAAAGTTACAAAAACAACTTTATTAAAGTCAGTCAAATTAAGAAAATATGTCTAGGGAAGAAACTGTGTATGAATGCGTATGGGTCGTATGTGAATTAGTAGCAGTGTAAGGTGGTGTGTGTGTGTGTTTTGTGTGAAAAAGTCAATCAAAATGATGAGAGAGGAGCAAAAGCTAATGTCAGGAGATTAGGAGGTGCTTATATACCTACACCGGCGCCAGGTGGGGGTTATATCCACTCCAGCTCCCCACAATGCAGGCCGGAAACCTGAGTCCTCATCTGGCCAGGATGAGGAACGCAGGCGGCCTGCAGGGGGAGCAGAGGGGCGTCGCATATGTTACAGATGAATGTAATAGACCATATGTAAATGGACATGTGGACATATCACAGCATGTACAGTTAACAAGGAGCAAAGATAAAATATCCAACTGGGTGAGTAACAACTCTGTGCTATGAGATGATGCAGCTGTTCTAAAAAAACCTGCAGGTTTCTTATACCTTCTTTTATGCATCTGTTTCTGTTTGTAAGAAGCTGCGCTGATGCAAATTCTAATCATCTATGTTGTCATGACAATAGTCTCTTGAATTTGACTCATTCTGGTTGGTTGACTGCTTCTTGGATCAGTGAAGAAAGCAACCATCCGTGACCACAGCAACAGACTTAATTGAATCCCTAAACAAATCAAGAAGCCTGGGATTATGATACCAACCAAGCATTCACTAACATGCAAACAGGCACTACACACAAAGTTCAATACCAGCCTCTATAGTATTATTATTATGGTGACTGGGGTGACTGAGATCCTTCAGACATTAAAGGCCACAAATATCAAAGTAGAAAATCTGAATCTCCTGAAGAAGATGAGTGATCATCATGTTCTGCTGCTTCTGGTGACTGTTTGCATTAGTGTTATAGTATAAAAGTATTATTCAGATAAAACATCACTAACTGGCAACATGGTGGCACTATCACGAACTCTGCTAAATGGCATTTCACCAGGAGTCAGAATCATGATAATAACTGGGTATGATCACAAACAGTAATAACCACCGTGACTTACGTCTTATTCCTGGTTTGTATATTCAAATGTGAGCCTGTAGACTCAGCAGCTCTAGACTGGTTGTCTCAGTGTGTCAGTAGATGTTGATCTGTACGTCTGAGTGATAAGACTTGATTCTGCTGCAGCTGCTGTGAATATCAACAATTCTCCCAACACTCTCCAGCTGGATTAAACCTGTGAGTATACTGTTTTAAACCACCTGAAGTCCATTAGTTACTTATTTGTTGGATCAATGTGCTTTGACAATATAAAGGACAATATAAAGGACAATATAAAGAAATGTGTCAGCTGGATGGATGGAGAACCTTTTTACTGCAGTTAATATGTGTTTCTTTTCTGTTTTGTAGTCAATTCACACATGGATCTCACAGTGATTGTGTTCTTCATCCATTTTGGTAAGAGTCAAGGCTAAAATGTCCTTTTTGTCTTTGGTGTTTATGTGTTTGAGCCGTTCTTTAAAATCATGTTACTGCTGCTGACAGTTTTTCACAGTTTTCTCTAGTGTTTTATATTGTCAAGTCTTCTCCAGCATTCAGACAGACATTATGTTCCACTTTTTCACTACAGCATGAAAATCAACTGGTGGAAACTTTAAACTGCTTCATCCAAAGTTTCATCCATTTATTTATTAGACGTTATTGTGGATGTTTACAGGGACAGAGAATAATTTAAAGTAGTTACACCAGAGTGAACTAGCAGCTAATTTACATCTGTTTTCCATGGGCTTGTTGACAGACAGAGAAGAACAGCACAGAGCAACAAATACATGACATAAAACAATAGAGTACATCAACATCCATCAGTGTGAGGTTGAACTCAGCCTGATAAATACAATAAACACAAGACGATCATTGGTGGTGACACATTTGTTCAGACTTTAGCTTGAAGCTGCTTTTAAAAACTGCAGAGGTTCCTGAGTTTCTAATGTTTGTGGGATGAAGTTTCACTCACCCACTACTTTTGACCAGAGGACGGGCTGAGAGATTATCAATCATTTTAAACATCAGGTATCCAGAGGAAAGTAACAAAGTACTTCAGGACTTTTAAGGTGTGTTTCTAGAGAGAGGCCTGACTGTAGTCACACCTCCTGTCACCAAGTTGTTCTGCAGTGAGACCAATGTGGAAATATCATCCATCCACGTCACTGGACCATGAATAATACTTATATAATAATACTTCATACTGGTTCCAAACCACTGACTGATTAACATCCTTCTTTATATTTGTTATATTCACTTTAAATCAGTCTCTGTCCATCTGTCCACCATTTTATTTAAGTGGCTGAGTTGAAGTAAATTCACTGTGAAGTGTTTGAATTATGTGGCGTCTTCAATGATCCTCATTGTACAACAACCATGTAGTGTCTAGTTTCATACAAACATTACAGTCATGCAGCTCCAACCCTGTGAGTCATGACATTCAAAAGACAATAGTCAAGGTTACATCCAAATATAATGTAAATGTAGCAGCACAGACCTGGAGTCAGTGATCATGTCACTACAGAGTTCACTATAAAGACACAGGTTATGGACCATTGTCCAGTTTACAGTTAAACATGTGGCATCAGAATAAAATCAACTCAGTCACTTAAGTACTTTAGTATGAATATTTCTAACAACGATACAATAACCACACTGTGTTTTAGAGACACAAACATCACAGTTATGTAACCTCAACCTTGTGAGTGATGACGCACAAAAGACTGAAGTCAAATTGAAAGACTCGTCCAAATGTGATGCAAACGTTAATCAAATGTCTGAAAATCCATTGAAGAAAATGTAAATTACTGTTGCTTCCATCCACTATGATGATGTAAATATGAGGAGTTGGACAATAGTTAGTTGCACTAATTCTCCAGTCAGGTTCCATTAATGCACTGAAGAATAAGACGAGATGACGTCATTGAAAGAGAACCAGTCAAATGTTTATCTCATGTTTGTTCTCTTCACTGATTCCTAAGTCGTGAAAGTGTTCATGTGTGTGTTTCATGAACAGTGTAACATTATTGTTTTCACCAAGTCTGTTTCCACTGGAATTAGCTGCTTATTTGAATTTTTTACTTAAATAAAAATAAAATAAGTGAATCGAGAGACGTCCACACAAGCCCCCACCTTTAAACCCCCCTAACATATGATGAAAAGAAAATAAACCTGTCAATAACACCAGAGTAGCCAGTGATAGCAGCCAGACATGCTGCACCACTTCTGTTGTTTTTTGTGCTGCTCACAACAACATGGCAGTGGTCCTTGTCATCTTCAAACCAGGATCCACTACTGTGGTTTCAGGCTGTTTATCTTTTACTTCTACTTGTCCATTCAGTGTCAGCATGTTTGTTTGGTTTTGAAATATTATTTTTGTGATGTTCAATCATCTGTGAAGCACTTTGAACTACATGAAAGGTTCATGTTCACATTATAATAAACATACTCTAGTCTCTAGATAAATATGTTTCTATCATCTTCCCTCAGGATCTGGCCTCATTTCCTGTTTTCATCTCCTTCATGAGTACCATTTTGTCAACGTGCCAATGACCTGGACCAATGCTCAGCGTTACTGCAGAGAGAAACACAGCGACCTGGCGACCTTTGAAAACATGGCTGACATCAGCAGGTTAAACAGACCTGATGGCAGCACCTCACCAGCATGGATCGGCCTGAGTGACGACCCACAATCCTGGAAGGTCACTATGGGCAGTGACTCCAATTCCTGGAAATGGTCAGCAACTGGTGAAACAACCACGACTGGTTACAGCAGCTGGGGTTCAGGCCAACCAGAGAATCGTGCTGCAAATCAGTTCTGTGGGATGATGCGTCCTGATGAGCTGTGGTACGATAGTATTGTTCAGCAGCAAGATACTTTGTTTGTTATGATGGTAAGAAAAGTTTTTCTTTAATGTGTTTATTTCACTCACTCAGCAGGTTCCATCTTTTCTTCTAGATAATAAAGTCACCTTGTGATAATAACGACTACACAATTCAACATGTAACAGTTTGTTACTAATGTGTTAATGTTACAGTGCTCTGTATTTAGACATAACCTGTGTGATCCTCTCTGATCCAAAGCAGCATGAACTTTGTTTTCAGATGTGTTTTGTGTGGTGTTGTACCTACACTGATTTGAATTAGTGTTGAAATGAATCAATTTTAGATGAACTTTGATGAACAATGAGGGAAAACTATAGAACTCTAAAGACAAAGACAATGATTCTCATTGAAATATGATCCAACCTCCTTCATGATTAATCACACCTCCTCATCTCTGCAACATGTTCACAAAAGTCAGTAACAAATAATAGTCAATAACTTGGATTTTATTCTGTTGTAAAGAAAATCCACCAGGCCAGAGGACATATACTCTCGGTCCTCTGAAGCAGACTTGGGTTGGTGCCCAGACTTACTGCAGAATTCACCACAAAGACCTGGCTACGATCGAAGATGATCAGCAACAGACAAACACCTTCTCAGTGACTTCAGGATACAGTGTGTGGTTTGGTTTATACCGAGTACCATGGAGGTGGTCCAACAGCAGCAGCAGCTGCTTCAGAAACTGGGCAAGTGGACAACCAGATAACTATGGTGGTAACGAGCACTGTGTGGCTGAGAATCCAGACCACTCCTGGTGCGACTGCAGCTGTGACATTAAATTTCCTTCTGGTGTCAAGGTGAAAAAATATTCAGATCTTATAAATACTTTTCTGATGTTTTCTCACAGTGGGATAATATTTCCCTCTTTGTTTTGTTGACATGTTTGTTGGACTGTTCAGGTCCTCAAAGGAAGATGACTGTGGTGAAGATGAAGATTCGGACGTCTGCTAATCTTTCAAATCCAGCTACCAATGAACAGATCCTACAACAGGTGAAACTTCCTCTAGTGTTTTCTCTCTCTCACTTCTTTAAGAGAAACTAGACTGGGAAGACTTTTGTTACTCAGTGTAAAAGTTTTTCATAGTTTTCAAAATAAAAGCGAGTGTGACAGTTTAGATGAAGGGGCAGGGCTAAGGGCTAAGGCCACATAGTCCTCCAGTTGAAACTATTCCAGGACCACAATTCAAACCAAGGGGGATGAAAACTTTCCCAGCATGCACCAGGACAAGGATGCAGTTGTCAAAAATATTAGCATTTTAATTAATAAACTAATGAATACATTGAAGTTAACTTATCGCTGACTGCTAATCAGTAACATCTGTTAACGTTAGCTAGCAACCGCTAGTTGTCATTCATAGTCATTGTTTTCCTAATTTAAACGAATAGGTTTTCAGTTTTTAATCAATCACCAGCTCAATCAGCACAAACGAGTCTGTAGACGAAGTCTTGGTTTGTTGTCATTCGGTTGTCATGGAGACTTGCTGCATCGTCTTATGTAGCAACTATCAACGACTTTTGATGACGTGTAAAGGTAAAGTAGCGATGTCTCGTTTCCAGGGAATGTTTTCACTGTTTTCATGGAGGATTCATCCTCCACTTTCAAGGGTGAGTGGAAGGAGAGGGGTAAAAAGAGAAATGGGATTGGTTCTAAGTATAACCCCGGACACACTGAATGCAGAACGCTTATGCGTTGTGTCTCCGATCGCGGGTCTGGCAGCCAGCATCATGAAATCTCACAGATTCACGTCCAGCGTGCAACAAAAATAGAAGGTTTGTAGATCAGCTGCCGCAGCCGGTGGAGGCACTACCATTGACTATAATGGAAACCAAATGGAAAATCAGATCTGCCACCCGATTGCAGACACAACACAAGTGACTGGCATTCAGTGTAAATTGGGGATATGAAAAGGCAGCATGAGCAGGAAAGAGCCTTCTGGCTGGCTTGCTGACTCTGCCTTACGCTGTCTTCAGTCCCCAGCACAGCCTGATTGTGTCCCCCAAACGCCCAAGTTCAATTACAAAATCAAACATCACATGCAACAATAATCAAAGAAATAAAACCACATATCTAAGATATAATCCAAACCAATTCAAGAACTCAAACAAAACTTGACTAGGGCATAGGGTGGCTACGATTGACTGGCTGAGCCCCAATTTACACTGAATGTAGATCACTTGTGTTGCATCTGTGATCCAGCGGCAGATCTGATAGGATTCCATATACTCAATGGGTGTGTTTCCACCGGCTGTGGCACAGCTACGCATGGCTGCGTCTCTGACCCAGCGTGCCAGAGCCCAGCACAGCCGCCTTCTAATTTTGCCGGCTGCCTGAAAGCAAATGCATCCGGTGGGTATTGACGGACGGCGGATCGGAGACACAACACAAGCGTTCCATGGGGTGAGTCTTCCTGGACAACAGGTGTTGTGTGTTGCAGAGAGAGGTACTTATCTGGATGGGGAGGTGAAGTGCACCTCACCACTCCCCGAATCCGACAGCACCTTCCTCTCTCTCATCTTGGTCCTCGGCCTGACGCTCTCCAAGCTTCACCGTGCTTAACCACCGCCCCTTTATGATTTATACTTTTTATAGTTAAGTGAACAATACACACACAAGTTAAGACATTTCTTGTGTTTAACTGCTCTTATTTTAAAAGATGCTCAAAGCACAATTGTCATTTATTCCTTTGTGGCTAACACAGCTAAGACATGCAGGAATAACTGATGCTGAACTAAGGTGGAAGACTCCACCCAGGAAACTGGAGGAAGAGGAAGAAGATGAAGATGATACAAAGGAAACCTGCATGGCTCCTTGATTCATGGAGTTTGTTTCATTAATTAAACACAGTAGACAGAATGCTGTTATTAACTAGTCTGTAGAAAACATCTCATGTAACCAATGAAAAGATCAGCTCTGAATAATATAGTTGGTGTGGAAACTTTAAAATGTAGACACAAGTCTGGTGTATTGATGTAGTACTCAAGTGTGGGAATAAATAACTGGGATGACATTAGAGAAAAGGTAGAGAGCTAATTGTCCAAGTGGAGATGTCAGAGTCCACAGTGGAGAACACTTTACAGACCTCTGAGGAGGTGAACTGGTGACCTGCAGTGGACCGTCCTTCTTAAATGATCGCGACTGGTTTTAGTTTGATGGTGTTTTTTAGTTTTAAATTGAGGGTTTTAATCTTTTTGATGTTGTATTCTCTGCTCCCTCTTTAATCACAGGGTTAGATTCAAGTCAAATGTCAAAAGTGACAAAACCTAAATGTCTTAGTGGGAGAAGCTAAATCAGTAATTTAGCTGACAGACTGGGCCCATGTGTTGTTGTTCTTCTGTTTGTAGCTTTATGTAAATGTGTAAGGTCATGTAATACAATATTGAATAAAAGAATAAAAGGTCCAGTCTGAGCCTGGTGAGGTGTTTACTTCCTGTCAGCTGACAAACCTTCGTCATGGTCTTCAGGGTCGTTAATGTCTCGTCTGCCTCCGACTCTGTGATCAGCTCCGGTTCCAGCAGGTGGCGATCACATTCATTCAGACAGAAAAGGATTTATCAGTTGAAACAAGAGGAAAGATATGAATGACTCCACTTCTGTTCAACTCCTGAGTTTTAAGAACGACCTTTGAACTTATTGTCCACCTGTGTGTCATCCTCCTCTAATGAAACTTGAGCTTTATACTTTTTACACCAGGTCATCACTGAAATAAAGCTCCTGTTAAACCACTGATAAATGAGAGATAATCAATAATGTTGTAGGTAAAAGGGGGAGAGAAAACGACCCCTACAGGACAGATAAATACCATGATATTCCAGTGTATTTTGAATATTTTATATCATATCTAAAATGTTCTTACTACTCATTCTATTGTTATCATTATCAACATTAGCTGTTTATTCCAAACTTCTTTTTTATTAAAAGTGGTACTGGTAGTATTATTTATTACATTTACTGTTGATTTAAAAACTAAAAAAAAAAAAAAAAAAAAAAAACATAAAAAATAATTGAAAATTTGAATGTATCAAAAATATTTTTAAAAGTAAAGATTTTTAAAAAAAATATATAAAGATGATGACACCCCTCCAACAACCTCCACCTTTCTGTGGTGGAGGGTTTGTGTTCTCTAGTGACCCTAGGAGCTGTGTTGTTGAGGACTTTAGCCCCTGGTAGGGTTTAAGAGCAGTTCATATGTCTCTGATGATGAGATCAGCAAGGAAACAGAGTAACCTACCCAGAGGGTCACCAGGGCCCCACCCTGGAGCCAGACCTGGGAAGGAGGCCCATTGGCAAGCATCTGGCATCTGGGTGTCTGGGCAAAGACCAAAATAAGAACATGGATCTGTAGCCCAGTGGACCCACCATCTGTCAGGGGAACCACAGGGGTCTGGTGCAGTGTGGAGTTAATCATTTGTTATTGAGTACTTTGTTTATCGTTTTTATGTTTTACTGCTCTCTATAGAAGCCTCAATAACACAGGGAATTGTATTTCATGCTCTGTAAGACTGTGAAACGACTCAACTGAAGTGAAGTGAAGTTAATGGCTCTTTAACAGAAAGGGGTGGAGCTATGCAGGGAGGCACCAGGAAGTAGGAAGTAAAGGTGGAAAAAGAAGTTTGTGAAGGGGATGAATGGTGTGTTTGTGAATTGTTGAGGAATCTCAAAGCCCCACTACAAACCTGAGAAGGCTGCTATTAGATATTAAAGCATCAACCAGGTCGACCTGCCCATAAAAAAAGGATTTATAAAAGAAGACGGACCTTTTCTTTGGATGTGTCTGAGGAGCCTGACCTGGTGGTGAGATCCACCTGATTTAACTTTCTCTGTGTTTTGCAATGCATTGTAAAGGACTTGTTTATTGAGGTGGTTTTTAATTTTCAGATTTTTCTTTTTTTAGTTTCTGAAGCAACTGATTGGGATTTTAAAGGACTTGGGGAAGGAGGAGCCTGTATGTTGTACATATTACTGAACTGGTGAAAATGTTTGTGTGAATTGTCATTGATGTGGATCAGCTGCTCCTGTGAATCCTCCCACAGTGTTTCATTAGCAGCTGTAACCACAGTGACTCTGATAAAACAGGAATTAGCAGAATCCATCTGATATGAAGCTGTGGTTTGAACACCACTTCCCTCCTCTTTGAAGAGGAGTCACATATCTGTGTTCAGGTTTTTGTACAGCCTCTTCTACACTTTGTATCACTGTGTTTCTAGAGCACAGTAGTAGAGAGCTGTGTCTGCCAGGGTTAGTCTGTCTATGGTCAGTTCGGTTGATGTATCTGATGTTTGGGACTGATATCGATCTTTGAATTTTTGAGACGTATGTTGACCTGTGGATCCTTTTGCTCCATTAACAAGAATAAACTCAGGTGCCTGAAGGTCAGAATGATGTTTGTACCAGTAAAGGTAAACACCTCTATCACTTGTCTGATATCGACATGTGAGTGTGACAGATTGTCCTTCTCTTCCACTGACTTCATGTTGTACAGGAGAGATTGTGTCTCCAGCTGTTAGTCCTGGAAAAAGTATAGAAAATGAAGCCATTAGACTAAGATTGTCCATGAGGCTGAGAGGAGAAGACAGTGGAAAATGTCAGTGTACAGTGTTACTCTGTGGACAGAAACAGCTCAACTGTAGCTGACATCACCACTAGACTGTAAAGAACTCCTTAGAATACACTTTAGCTTTTAGTCATGTTGTGCAAGTCCAACATTTTCTAGTAGAATCAATGTTGTTGTTTCTGGTTGAACTTTTGTCAGTTGATGATTTCTCCTCTAAACATGTATTGATGAGATGCTGTAAATCAGGTTTAGTAGTAAAACTCACCTATGAAGTGAGCAAAAGAGGTAAAGCAACATGTCTTTGGAGTTGTTGAATCCAAACAGACAGCAGATGAACAATGTTGTTCCACTGCAGTAGAAGGAAAAAACTAAAGAGCCTCTCTGCTGCACAGCCCTTCTCCTCAACATCAAGCTGATTGTGCTTTTACTTCCTCAAACATTTCTGCTCTGGAGACACAAACAATCTGATTGGCTGAGTTGGACTGTAGTGGGCGGGGCCACACAATTACCTTGATGTTGTTTGCTCAGTGAGATTCAATTGTGTGTCTTTTCTATTTATTGTTCAGTGATTGTGTTGCTGTTGTCATGAGTCCAAAGACACAGTCTCTGAAAACTGTTGACAGTGTGTGACTCCCTCTAGTGGATGTTGTGGAGTATTGTGTTGTCTTTGCTCCAGAGGTTTTTGTTCAGAGTTGAGGTGTTTCCTGTCACTGTGGGCTTCACAGCACAGTAGTACACAGCAGAGTCTGTCACTGCAGCAGAGGAGATGTTCAGATTCATCCGTTTATAGTCATCACTCACATTAACAGACAGTCCAGGGACTGGATTTATTATCTTTCCCTTGTCTGTGTGAGAGATGAGAAACTGTGGTGGTTTTCCTGGATATTGTCGATACCAGAAGGAATAATCATTTCCAGTAGCTGATGTGGAGTATGTGTAGGACAGAGTAACAGAGCTGCCTTCTACACTGAACTCCTCGGGCTTGACTGGAGTCAGTTCTCCACAGCTGACACCTAAAGAAACAGATAAATGTTGTTAAAGACGATGTTAAAGTGTGATTGTCTGTTCCAGTGGTTTGTAGCAAACAGATCCTCTAAAGACATGTATTATTCCTGCTTTAACCTACCTTTTAGTATGATGAGAAACAAAGGAAACATTCCACAGTAATGCAGTGAGAGCATCTTCCAGACAGTATGTGTGTTATGTATGGTTTAGATATTGATGCATCTGACAGTGGGAGTTGTTTTCTGTTCTGCTCTTTGACAGTGTTGCTCCTCCCTCAACCTCTTCCTCCTCTCATGTCAAGGCAAGTTTACTTATAAAACACATTAAACACAGAGGTAATACAGAGTGTTTCATATCAAACTAGATAAAAAACAACAAAAAATGAAAAAATAAAGGAAACAACTTTACACACCTAAAGTGCATTAAAAATCAGTGTGTTAAATAGTCAGACTTTAGTTATCAGTAGCAGTTTAATTTAAAGGTGAACATTAAAGTATTTTCATGTTTTATTAAAAATCCAAGCAGAAGAGACTTACAAGAGAGTGTTCAATCATGAAATTTATTAACAGCAAAAGAAGAATCTTTGTCATCACACCTGTGCATGCAGTGCTAGAGGTCAGAGATGAGGACATTTTAAAGATGATTTACAATGACATGGAACATAATGAATAGCACTAACTAGGAGTTTAGGAGAACAAGCTCTACTTATGCAGATGTTGGTGATGGTAGAAGAAGGAAGAGAAGTTGGGAGAAAGTATGAAATAAGCAGCGGAGATGCAGTTTTAAATGGAGCAGGCTGAACGCAAAAGGCAAGAAACCATGAGCAGGGAGGTATTATGCAGGCATGGTGAAAATAATAATAATTCAATTTCACTTCAATTCAATTTATTTTATTTATATAGCACCAGGTCATAAAAACATTTATCTCAAGTCTCTTTACATAGAGAAACCAACATTTCCACAATGAGCAGCTCTTGGTGACAATGGAGGAAAAACTCCCTTTTAACAGGAAGAAACCTCCATCAGAACCAGACTCAGAGTGGACGTCATCTGCCTCGACCGGCTGGAGAGAAATGAAGACAGAGAAAAGAGAAGAGACAGAGGAAAGAGGGAGGAGGACGGGGGAGAGGGGGAGGAAGACAAGAGGGAGACCAGGAAGAGACAGTAGAGACTAGATGTTTACAAATAGTTGTTAAAGTAACATTATCATTACAATTAATATTACTATTATTATTATTATTATTATTATTATTATTGTTAATAAAAATAATGAAAATGATGTTGTCATCAAAGAATTGGAATCCAACTGCTCTGGAGTCAAAACTTCCTGTAAAAGAGAAAGGGGGTGGGGGGAGACACAACTGAGAGAGAGAACAGATGATGTTAATAACATGTAATATATTGATATAAATACATGAAGTGTGAGGGAGAGACAGAAACTAGAGGAGTGAGGGACAGAGAGAAGAGGAGCAGTGTATTGTCAGAGTCCCCCAGCAGTCTAATCCTATAGCAGCTTAACTAAAGGATGGTTCAGGTCCATGTCCCACCTGGACCATCCTCAACTATCAGCTTTATCATAAAGGGAAGTTTTCAATCTAACCTTAAATGTAGAAAGGGTGTCTGCCTCCTGGACCCAAACTGGATCTGGTTCCATCAGAGAGGAGCCTGATAACTGAAGACTCTACCTCCCATTCTGGTCTTAGAGACTCTAGGAACCACAAGTAAACCAGCAGTTTGTGATCCAAGTGATCTATTAGGATAATAAGGAACTATGAGCTCCTTAAGATATGATGGAGCCTGATCATTAAGGACTTTATATTCCAGCAGGAGGATTTTAATTCTATTCTAGATTTGACAGGAAGCCAATGAAGAGCAGCCAGTACAGGAGAAATATGATCTCTGGTCCTACTTCCTGTCAGTACTGGTGGTTCTGGATTAACTGAAGGGTTTTGATGGAGTTACTGGACCACCCTGATAGTAGAGAATTACAGTAGTCCAGTCTAGAGGTAACAAATGATCAATTAACTTTTCAGTATCCTTTCTAGACAGGATGCCTCTGATTTTTGCAATATTACGTAGGTGGAAAAAAGCTGTTCTAGAGACTTGGCCAAGTATGATGACTTCAGTTTAGTCTGAGTTCAAAAGTAAGAAACTCTGAGTCATCCAGGTCTTTATGTCTTTAAGACAATCCTGAAGTTTGATGACCTGGTTAGTTTCATCTGGTTTCATAGATAAGTACAGCTGGGTATCGTCTGCATAACAATGGAAGTTTATATTGTGCTTCCTGATGATGTTTCCTAAGGGAAGTATGTACAAGATATAATAAGAACAACAACAACAATAATAATAATAATAATAAATGGGCTATTATGCAATGGAAACGATGTGATGATACAATGGAGATGAAAACGCATGTATAGGAGAGGTTGGCTATACAGATGTGATGCAGGGAAATGGAGGTGGTGTTGCAACAGAAAGATAAAATGGAGGAATGTGAGAAGCTAAAGAAACTGCCGTGTGTGATGCTGCAGCTTAGTGGAGCATCCACACCACGTTCTAATGACAGCTGATTTGAACTCTTTGAAACGCTGTTTTACTTCTCTGCACGTCCATCTGTTGCTTAAACATTAAATTATGTCAATGACTGTGTGTTCTAAAACCCATCCTTATACACGTATTGTTAAAGAAACACCAAACATTTCACACATGACAACATTTTCCAAGCGTTCACATATACAACACAAACATGGTTGGATCAGAATACGTGTGTTTAATTAAACTGCTTTTGTAATATTTACAAAGCTTTGCATATAGGAAAAGTAATTCAATGGGTTTCAAATGTCTGTTTGCTTTTACTAGTATTTTCTGAGCATTTTAAAATAAAGTGCAACAATACCGCTGTTGGAGCTCTTCCTGGTGCGCTCGCATCTCTGGACAGTTACATGGCTGGGAGCGTTTGGGAGTGAGTATGGTTGTGCCCTCACAAAATTAATTAACTGTTTCTTTGGTGTATGTGGAAATATAAGTGTATGTGTGTATTTATTATTATTATTGTAAGAAAGGCCTGATACAACAATTGACTATGTGGTACCATCGTAAACGTTGTTATTTGATGTTGATGTGGATATGCAGAAAACACCCCTGTGCTCAGTGTGGTGGATGGACTGGTTCAACTAGGTCTGTTAATTAACTAACTATTTGTATGCTTATAATCATTTCGTCCCATCTCAAAGGACTGAGACTCTGCCAATACATTACTCTTGTATATAGCTTTTGTATATAGTTATCATTGTATGGACCAAGAGGACGCAGAGATGGAATCAGGGGGTCAGGCTTGCTCAGAGTGGATTTAATGAAGGCACAGGTCAGAACCAGAAGAGTTACAATGATCAGGCAGAGGTGCAAGACCCATCAGGCAAAACAACTGGGAATCTCAAACAATACAATACAGTCTGGACCATTGACTCAAGGAACAAGATAATCTGGCTCAGGAGGGCAGGGGAGGGGAGCTTATATAGCCAAGGCAACGGAGAAAACGAGACTCAGGTGAAACACATTAGGGCAGGGAATGTAATCAACAAGAGGACGTTAAGCTGAGGGAGATGTTGGAGCACACAGACCTTCAAAATAAAACAGGAAGTGGCAAGACAATAATACTAAAAAAAACCTTGTTTTTGATTATTTTCTCTTTTTAATTTTTTTTACACTTGTGGAATGTCTTGAACTCCTGGTGGTGGAAAAATAAATCCTGTCTCAACCTATTTTTTGTGCCTGCTACATTTTTGGTACCTCCTCCAAGAACCTTGACACTCTGCAGTGCCACACTGTGATACAGCAGAACAGAGACACACCAGGATATGCACGGCTTACATCATTACCAGGACCTGAGATCTTGAACTGTCAACACTGAAACAGAGTCCAAAAATAGGAGGAGTAGGTGGAAGAAGATTGGCAGCCCAACTGCAGTAGTGAGGCAGAAGAGATTTCTTGCATTACAACAGAAGTGGCAGCCTAAATCAAAGGCTTGAGTTCTGCTTAGGGGCTGAGTTACATTTAAGGAGAACATTGGAAAACTGCCTTAGTTTTATCTGCATCATTAAATCTTTCAATTCATCATCAATTCAAGGTGCACTGCTGTTCATGGTGTAATATTTTCATTCTGGTCTTTGTTAAAACTCTACTATCAGCATTGTGAATGTGCTGTGACTTCCTGAGGGGTTTTATTTTGAAGACCTTAGAAAAGACTCTTACAAAATCTTTGACTTTATCAGAGGTAAAGTGATGGTAAAAGTCAATGACCTGCTTAGAATTTGTCTAAAAGTCAATTTAAATGTGAAACATGAGTGAAGAGAAAGAAGATCATTGGTGGATGATTCTCAGCTGTTCAGTTGTTTGAACATGTGTTGTGATAGTCTGAAGGTTTAACAGTGTGTGACTCCCTCTAGTGGATGTTGTGGAGTATTGTGTTGTCTTTGCTCCAGAGGTTTTTGTTCAGAGTTGAGGTGTTTCCTGTCACTGTGGGCTGCAGAGCACAGTAGTACACAGCAGAGTCTGTCACTTTAGCTGAGATGATCTCCAGATCTACACGTTTCTTTGTTTTGTCAATGTGAGCTGGGAACTCAGAGGGGTTTGGATGAATCAATTCTCCCTCTGTGATGTAGAGCAGGAACTCTGGTCTGGATCTCTGGTATTGTCGGTACCACTGGATACTGGTGATTGAACCTTCATATTTACAGGTCAGGTTGATGTTTCTTCCCTCTGTAACAACTTCTTTAGGACTTTCTGGCTTTATGCTGTTCATGGAACCCATGGCTGCAAAATGAGTATTATTCATGTCAGTTAGTCTGGGAGAGATTGTGACATGGAGAGACTCAACAGAGGTTTTTGACTCTTTCATATGTGATCATACTGAGATGGATTAAAAAAACATCCTGCTTTTATGATGAAATGATTAAATATCTTGTTAACACAGCAGGTTCAACGAGACAATGTTTGTAGTAAAACTCACCTATGAAGTGAGATAAAAAGCAAAAGAGGTAAAGCAACATGTCTTTGGAGTTGTTGAATCCAAACAGACAGCAGATGAACAATGTTCTTCCACTGCAGTAGAAGGAAAAAACTAAAGAGCCTCTCTGCTGCACAGCCCTTCTCCTCAACATCAAGCTGATTGTGCTTTTACTTCCTCAAACATTTCTGCTCTGGAGACACAAACAATCTGATTGGCTGTGTTGGACTGTAGTGGGCGGGGCCACACAATCACCTGATGTTGTTTGCTCAGTGAGATTCAACTGTGTGTCTTTTCTATTTATTGCTCAGTGATTGTGTTGCTGTTGTCATCAGTTCAAAGACACAGTCTCTGAAAACTGTTAACAGTGTGTGACTCCCTCTAGTGGATGTTGTGGAGTATTGTGTTGTCTTTGCTCCAGAGGTTTTTGTTCAGAGTTGAGGTGTTTCCTGTCACTGTGGGCTGCAGAGCACAGTAGTACACAGCAGAGTCTGTCACTGCAGCAGAAGAGATGGTCATTTTTATTTTATTTTCTTCCACTTCAGTTTTCAGTCCAGAGGTTGCATTCTTTAAAATTTTTCCCGTAGACAAGTGAGAGATGAGGAACTGTGGTGGTTTTCCTGGATACTGTCGATACCAGTAGAAATATTCAGAACCAGTTGGTTTTTTGGAGTATGTGTAGGACAGAGTAACAGAGCTGCCTTCTACACTGAACTCTTCAGCCTTGACTGGAGTCAGTTCTTCACTTTTAATGCCTGAAAGTAAAAAATATTTGTTGTTTCATCATTTAAAAACCTGAACAAACATTGCAGTTTCAGATGGTATTTGAACATCGTTTGTGCTGTATAAAGTAACATACCTGTTAGAGCAGTGACCAACAGCAGACACAGTCTATAACAGTCTAATGACAGCATGTTGAATAAAGGTAATGTTTCTGGTTTGTATGTTGAACTCTGCTGAATATAGAAGTTCCTCTCTTCTATAGTTCAGTAACAGCTCAGCTCCTCCCTCAATCTCTCCGTCTCCTCTTAGATCTGTATTGTCACTTCTCTCTGTTTCACTTCCTCCACCTTCATCTCTGGAAATGACTGATGCTGCAGTCACCATCATATCAGTCATGTTTCACTGCTGCTCAACAATGTATTAGTTTTCACTTCAGGTTGAGACACAAGAACATTTAAACATCTGAAGAATTTTATTTCATCACAGACAAATAATTTCTTCCACTTCATGTATCTCATCTACTCTGATAGTTCAGTCAGAAAACACAGGACGTGGACAATGTGAACAAAGATCACCAGTTAAACTGGTCAATAATCAGTCAATCAATAACTTCCAGACAACACAGGTCGTATGAATTAAATCTAAAAATCAAGGTTAACCTCTGGTTACTTCTTTCATTTCATTTTGTTCATTAAACATCAAATCAAAACTGAAAATCAAGCTGTTAAATATTGTTTGGTATCAGTTTAACTTGTGTCCATGATCTCATTCTTTCAGTCACTACCAAAGATCAGGACCACAGCTGAGGGTCACAACATAGATCAACTGGTAAATCAACAGCTTTGTCTCTTGGCTCCGTTCCCTCCTTCATCACAACAGTCTGGTACAACACCTGCCTTGCTGCTGACGCTGCACTGATTCATCTGTCAGTCTTACTGTCCATGTTACCCTCACTCATGAAGAAGACCCTGAGATACTTGAACTTCTTCACTTGGTGCAGAGACTCAACCACAGCCCAAAGGAGACAATCCACCCCTTTCCAGCAGAGAACCTTGGCCTCTAAATTGGAGCCCTGGCTCCTGGCTCAAACTTTTCCTGGGAGGCTGAGTAGTGTGATACCCTGACAGTTGGAGCATCCCCTCCATCCCCTTTCTGAAAGATGGAAACCACCACCCAGGTCTGCCAGTCCACAGGCAGTGTCCTTGACCTCCATGTAACATTAAACAGGTGTGTCAGCCAGGACAGCCCCACAATGTCCAGAGCCTCCAACACCTCTGGATGTATCTCATTCACTCTGGGCACTTTGTCACTGAGTTGCTGCTCGACTACCTCAGCAACCTCTGTTAAGGATATGGTGGAGACGACCCTGGAGTCTCAGACTCTGTTTCTTCCTCAGAGGACATGTTGACCAGGTTCAAGATCTCCTCAAAGTGGGAGTCCAACAGAAAGTCCCTCTCCATGGCCTCCTCCACCTCCTCCTACACCTAGGACTTTACTTCAGCAGCTGCAGGAAAAGGAAGAAGGGAAATAATGTAACAACAAATATCCAACTTTGAAGTTTCAGTTGACCATAGAAAGAATAAATGATATGTAGATTAATAAGAAACCATCATGTGATGGTTCTGTTCATACATGAATCTTACTCAGCTGGTTAAAGGTAAAGATAATTATTTACAACATTAACATTAGTGTTTGCAAATGAAGCTTCTGAACTGTGTCCAAACTAAAAACAGACAACATGAGTCAACTGTTCAGATAAACAAGACTTTACTGAATGTAGGAAAACAGTGAGAAATATATTGAACCTGTGGACAAACATGAAATCTTTGTGTAAACGTGATCAGTGGTCATTTCATCATATGTTTTATTATTTCTGCTCTGGTCCAAACTGACAGGTTCTGTGAAACATGAGTGAAGAGAAAGAAGATCATTGGTGGATGATTCTCAGTTGTTCAGTTGTTTGAACATGTGTTGTGATAGTCTGAAGGTTTAACAATGTGTGACTCCCTCTAGTGGATGTTGTGGAGTATTGTGTTGTCTTTGCTCCAGAGGTTTTTGTTCAGAGTTGAGGTGTTTCCTGTCACTGTGGGCTGCAGAGCACAGTAGTACACAGCAGAGTCTGTCAGTGCAGCAGAGGAGATGTTCAGAGGAACTGATTTGTCTTTGACCTCGGCATCAATTCTCTTCCACTGTCTTTCTCTGGGATTTTCCGTTGATGTTGAGAAGCGTTGCAGCAGAAGTTTTGGGAAATTATTAACTTCTTGTTTGTACCAGAACAGATTGGGATATTGGTCACTGGTCTGAAAAGTACAGTTGAGTGTAACTGTGTCTCCTTCAGCAGCAGTGACATTTCCTGTTGGCTGGATCACTGTGTCTTGTCCTTTACACTCTGAGGAAGAACAGAACATGCAGAGGAAGAGATGAATAAATAAAGATGGTTGATTAAAGGAGAACAATCAGTAGGTTTAAAGAGTTACCTAGCCAGAGAGTCACACACACACACACACACATGTAGAATAGATGTAATGTTCACTGATCATTGTCACTTTGAACCATAGAAAGTGTTTTACAAGGTAACAAATGTCAGCAGAGATGATCTGCTCTGATTTTCTGTATAATGAACATTAAATCACTGACTGTACAGCTCAGTAACATGTTCAAGTGTTTGAAGAGGAAACATGTTGTGTTTTCTATCTTACCAAAGAAAAGAGCAGCAAGAATAATCAACAGCCAATCTTCCATCTCTACAACAAGGATTAAATCAACAGGAGAAACTAGTTGATGTTCAACTTTCAGTCTGACACTTGTTCTCTTCACAGCAGCAGTTACTATTGACACAATGGTTGAACACAGTGAACAAGTAGTGCCCCTCCTACTGGATAATGTGTCGCCCTCTAGTGGAGCTACACAGCTGCTTCCAGCAGCTTGTCAGTGTGTCAGCTTGTGTTTTTCTTCACAGTTGAGGTGTTTCCTGTCACTGTGGCCTCACAGCACAGTACTACACAGCAGAGTCTGACACTGCAGCAGAGGAGATCTGCAGACTGACGCCATCTTTTCCTTCAGACAGTTGAGTGAACAACCTTGTTTCTGATTGTAGAGAATCTGCTGGTCTTGTTATGTTGAGGCCTGAGATGTACAGGAGGAACTCTGGTGGTTTTCCAGGATGTTGTCGATACCAGAAGAAGTCGTCCTCAGCAGTTATTGTCCTGGAGTATGTGTAGGACATAGTAACAGAGCTGCCTTCTACACTGAACTCTTCATTGGTGGCTGGTCTCAATTCTTCACAGCCGACACCTAAAGGAAGATTTAAATGATTTATTGATCCACATCAGCTGTTCTACCTGTGGTCAAGACTTACAAATTACATTATCAATTTTAGACATGAATTCATACAACACACAATACAAACAATACATAAAATAAGAGAAAGTAAAATTCATTACTTGATATAAGTTGGTTATATTCTATTCTGATCAACTCATAGTCATAGTACCCTTATGTACTTTCGAGATCTACAGGAAAAGGTACATAACCTCTTTGAAATGAGGAGGAAAGGATCAAACAATCATGTAACACCTTATGTAAACAGATACAATTTCAATTTCATTTTAAAGGCCATCTTATTTCATTAACCAAAAAACAGGGTAGAGAGTCCATGCTACCATTGCTCTATAATGCAGTGTTCTCTGCCCAGCCCCTGTTCTATAAGCAGGCAACAAAAATCTCCTCTCTGATGACTGCCTTGTAGAATATGTGTGTCTATTACAGGAGAACATTAAACTATTAAACAAACTAACAGGGCTTCTTGTTGTTATTATATTTCTAACAAAACTAACAATAGAGTAGTGTAACCTACCTTTAACTGGTAGCCAATTCAATTAATTAAGCATTTCAGATACTCTAGTTCTATATGGACAGTTGAGCACTATACGGACAGCTTTGTTTTGAGCTACCTGTAGCCTATTAAGATTATTTTCAGGTGTATTAGACCATATGACTGCGCAGTAATCTATATGAGATAGGACTAAGGTTTGCATTAATTGTTTACCCAAGCATCCTGGTAAATATGTCCTACAATGTCCAATTGCAGCCATCCCTCTACCCATTTTCTTCACCATTTCATTTACATGACTTGTCCAGGACATTCAGCTATCAATCAATACACCAAGTAGCTTAACTTCTGTGACCTGTTCTATTTCTTTGTCATCTATTTTTAGCTTCAATTTTCCCTCTACTCTCCCTCCACACTTGGAGCATAATACTATGCATTTTGTCTTTTCAATGTTAAGAACCAATTCTCATGTTTGAAAGTACCCTCTCTTTTGGACAGCACCAATATCTCCTCCTTTGCCATGTAACATTGCATCTTTATCATCATGGTCGTATTCCCGGGCCTACTCGGTGGCCAATTTCAACCACCGGCTCAGTCTTGATTTTGCCTGCAAACATCTCCCTCATGACATTATTCCCCTTTTCAACGCCTATCGCTTGGCCAAACACTCTTAGATTCAATTTGCAAGCAATGCATTGTAAAGGACTTGTTTATTGAGATGGTTTTTTGATTTTCAGATTTTTCTTGGCTTTTTTTTTTTTTTTTTTAGTTTCTGAAGCAACTGATTGGGACTTTGGAGGACGTGGGGAAGGAGGAGCCTGTATGTTGTACATATTACTGAACTGGTGAAAATGTTTGTGTGAATTGTCATTGATGTGGATCAGCTGCTCATGTGAATCCTCCCACAGTGTTTCATTAGCAGCTGTAACCACAGTGACTCTGATAAAACAGGAATTAGCAGAATCCATCTGATATGAAGCTGTGGTTTGAACACCACTTCCCTCCTCTTTGAAGAGGAGTCACGTATCTGTCTTCAGGTTTTTTATATATTCTCTATCCCAACAATCTTTTGCTCCATTAACAAGAATAAACTCAGGTGCCTGAAGGTCAGAATGATGTTTGTACCAGTAAAGGTAAACACCTCTATCACTTGTCTGATATCGACATGTGAGTGTAACAGATTGTCCTTCTCTTCCACTGACTTCATGTTGTACAGGAGAGATTGTGTCTCCAGCTGTTAGTCCTGGAAAAAGTATAGAAAATGAAGCCTTTAGACTAACATTGTCCATGAGGCTGAGAGGAGAAGACAGTGGAAAATGTCAGTGTACAGTGTTACTCTGTGGACAGAAACAGCTCAACTGTAGCTGACATCACCACTAGACTGTAAAGAACTCCTTAGAATACACTTTAGCTTTTAGTCATGTTGTGCAAGTCCAACATTTTCATTTTGTATTGATGAAATGCTGTAAATCAGGTTTAGTAGTAAAACTCACCTATGAAGTGAGATAAAAAGCAAAAGAGGTAAAGCAACATGTCTTTGGAGTTGTTGAATCCAAACAGACAGCAGATGAACAATGTTCTTCCACTGCAGTAGAATGAAAAAACTAAAGAGCCTCTCTGCTGCACAGCCCTTCTCCTCAACATCAAGCTGATTGTGCTTTTACTTCCTCAAACATTTCTGTTCTGAAGACACAAACAATCTGATTGGCTGAGTTGGACTGTAGTGGGCGGGGCCACACAATCACCTTGCTGATCTTGAGTCAGTCAAAGTTAATGGATCCAAGAACAGAATGACATTTACTGTGTTTTGCTACTTTACATTAAACGTGTGATAAATTCATACAGAGGAATAAAGTCTACACAACCTGTTACAATTCCAGGTGTTTGTGATGTTACTGTGACCTACAACCTGAACTGTTTAATAATGTGGGCAAACTAACACATTGTTGAAGGACCTTTTGATTGTGTTACAATATTCAGTCTTTAACAGTTGATGTAACATTTTGTATCAATAAAATCTGCCCAGTCTTCTCTGTTAAATCTCCTGTGCAGCGTCCTCTTCAGGTCACCCACATGTTCTCAGTCAGATTCAGGTCTGGTTTTCTGGATAGAAAAGTTCCAGTCTTGCCTTTGTACCCCACAGCCCAGATTCATTAATGCAGCTCCTTTAATGTTGTTGTCGGCCACTCAGCAACCTCTCTGACAAGTTTTCATCTGGTCTTTTCATCAGTGTTGGAGACGTCTTGGTAATGTCACTGTTGTTCCTTATTTTCTCCACTTGTTGATGACTGTGTTCACTCTGCTCCATGGTTCATCTGATGAACTTTCTCCTGACTGATACTTTTCAACACTGAGACACTTTGGCTGCTTTTTGTGGACCATGACTTGACCAGTTTGACTTTATTTGGGGTTAATCTGAGTCTCTTTAGCTGATGACACATGTGTACAGACTATTTACCATGTGTTGGTGTGATTGGTTCATTGTGAACTAACAGTTAGACATTCACACTAGTTTTAAAGAACAGATTTCAGTTTGTTTCTCAGTTGAACTGTTCAGGTTATAAGTCACTGATGGAAAACGTTCTGAAATGATTTGTCTTGGTCTCATGTTTTATTACCTTTCATATTTGGTACAACAACAGATATAGAAATGCATAGTCAACACTGTCTTCTGTGTTTGACCACAAATTATCATCTTCATCCACCTTTTGACCTCTGTTCCATCCACCTGGAAAGAATCAGTTTTCAGTCTGATCCTGAGCCTTAGTTCTTTGTGTCCAAGATGAACATGTGATGATAAAGTGTCCACCTCCATGAGGAAAACTGTTTCTCTGAGGAGTGGAGAGAAATATGGAGTGAAAAGTGACAGCATCCTGAGATGGGTTGTAAACCAGTCTGTGACTGAGAGAGAACAGTGAAACCACATTGACTCATACAAGTACAAACCTCCTGGATTCAGCTTCACATGCCACTTTTCCTCAGCTGGTACGACTCTTTCATAGAGGTGAGCCAGGAATCAGAGGAGTCCTCAGTGTTGTACAACCCAGTTAAGACTTCAAGACTTTTATTGTTTTGTGTCTTTTAAAGTGTAGATGTAGAACAATAAAACATGTTAGACTAGTTTACAGTCATTTAGTGTCAGAGGTTCACTTTCTAACACAAGTTTAGCAGTTTTGACAACAGTATGTGGAAATGTACAACAATTATATGTAGTTCTGGTGAAGGTTGAGTTGATCTGTGAAACAACAGATTACAAATGTTTGAAGACTTGGTGATTTTAGTGTTTTGTATCAAAGCAATGGGAAATGATCCACAGTTCAGTCTACATCAACTGCTGTTGTATTGACTGTGAAGAGTTTTAAACAGTGAAGTCAGTGAAGAGAAAAGTCTGTTACCAACTGTAACTGTTGACAGTGTGTGACTCCCTCTAGTGGATGTTGTGGAGTATTGTGTTGTCTTTGCTCCAGAGGTTTTTGTTCAGAGTTGAGGTGTTTCCTGTCACTGTGGGCCTCACAGCACAGTAGTACACAGCAGAGTCTGTCACTGCAGCAGAGGAGATGTGCAGATTCATTTGTTTCTTATCACTCACTTCAGCAGACAGTCCAGAGTCAGGGTTGTTATTTTTTCCTGTTCCTAAATGAGAGATGAGGAACTCTGGTGGTTTTCCTGGATATTGTCGATACCAGAAGAAATAATCAGAAACAACTGCTGATGTGGAGTATGTGTAGGACAGAGTAACAGAGCTGCCTTCTACACTGAACTCCTCGGGCTTGACTGGAGTCAGTTCTCCACAGCTGACACCTAAAGAAACAGATAAATGTTGTTAAAGACGATGTTAAAGTGTGATTGTCTGTTCCAGTGGTTTGTAGCAAACAGATCCTCTAAAGACATTTATTATTCCTGCTTTAACCTACCTTTTAGTATGATGAGAAACAAAGGAAACATTCCACAGTAATGCAGTGAGAGCATCTTCCAGACAGTATGTGTGTTATGTATGGTTTAGATATTGATGCATCTGACAGTGGGAGTTGTTTTCTGTTCTGCTCTTTGACAGTGTTGCTCCTCCCTCAACCTCTTCCTCCTCTCATGTCAAGGCAAGTTTACTTATAAAACATATTAAACACAGAGGTAATACAGAGTGTTTCATATCAAACTAGATAAAAATAACAAAAAATTAAAGGGAAACAACTTTACACACCTAAAGTGCATTAAAAATCAGTGTGTTAAATAGTCAGACTTTAGTTATCAATAGCAGTTTAATTTAAAGGTGAACATTAAAGTATTTTCATGTTTTATTAAAAATCCAAGCAGAAGAGACTTACAAGAGAGTGTTCAATCATGAAATTTATTAACAGCAAAAAGAAGAATCTTTGTCATCACACCTGTGCATGCAGTGCTAGAGGTCAGAGATGAGGACATTTTAAAGATGATTTACAATGACATGGAACATAATGAATATCACTAACTAGGAGTTTAGGAGAACAAGCTCTACTTATGCAGATGTTGGTGATGGTAGAAGAAGGAAGAGAAGTTGGGAGAAATCAGTTTAGTGTGAGTTTAAAAGTAAGAAACTCTGAGTCATCCAGGTCTTTATGTCTTTAAGACAATCCTGAAGTTTAATGACCTGGTTAGTTTCATCTGGTTTCATAGATAAGTACAGCTGGGTATCGTCTGCATAACAATGGAAGTTTATATTGTGCTTCCTGGTGATGTTTCCTAAAGGAAGTATGTACAAGGTATAATAAGAACAACAACAACAACAATAATAATAATAATAATAAATGGGCTATTATACAATGGAAACGATGTGATGATACATGGGAGATGAAAACGCATGTATAGGAGAGGTTGGCTATACAGATGTGATGCAGGGAAATGGAGGTGGTGTTGCAACAGAAAGATAAAATGGAAGAATGTGAGAAGCTAAAGAAACTGCCGTGTGTGATGCTACAGCTTAGTGGAGCATCCACACCACGTTCTAATGACAGCTGATTTGAACTCTTTGAAACGCTGTTTTACTTCTCTGCACGTCCATCTGTTGCTTAAACATTCTAAACATGTTCTAAAACCCATCGTTATACACGTATTGTTAAAGAAACACCAAACATTTCACACATGACAACATTTTCCAAGCGTTCACATATACAACATAAACATGGTTGGGTCAGAATACGTGTGTTTAATTAAACTGCTTTTGTAATATTTACAAAGCTTTGCATATAGGAAAAGTAATTCAATGGGTTTCAAATGTCTGTTTGCTTTTACTAGTATTTTCTGAGCATTTTAAAATAAAGTGCAACAATACCGCTGTTGGAGCTCTTCCTGGTGCGCTCACATCTCTGGACAGTTACATGGCTGGGAGCGTTTGGGAGTGAGTATGGTTGTGCCCTCACAAAATTAATTAACTGTTTCTTTGGTGTATGTGGAAATATAAGTGTATGTGTGTATTTATTATTATTATTGTAAGAAAGGCCTGATACAACAATTGACTATGTGGTACCATCGTAAACGTTGTTATTTGATGTTGATGTGGATATGCAGAAAACACCCCTGTGCTCAGTGTGGTGGATGGACTGGTTCAACTAGGTCTGTTAATTAACTAACTATTTGTATGCTTATAATCATTTCGTCCCATCTCAAAGGACTGAGACTCTGCCAATACATTACTCTTGTATATAGCTTTTGTATATAGTTATCATTGTATGGACCAAGAGGACGCAGAGATGGAATCAGGGGTCAGGCTTGCTCAGAGTGGATTTAATGAAGGCACAGGTCAAAACCAGAAGAGTTACAATGATCAGGCAGAGGTGCAAGACCCATCAGGCAAAACAACTGGGAATCTCAAACAATACAATACAGTCTGGACCATTGACTCAAGAAACAAGATAATCTGGCTCAGGAGGGCAGGGAGGGAGCTTATATAGCCAAGGCAACGGAGAAAACGAGACTCAGGTGAAACACATTAGGGCAGGGAATGTAATCAACAAGAGGACGTTAAGCTGAGGGAGATGTTGGAGCACACAGACCTTCAAAATAAAACAGGAAGTGGCAAGACAATAATACTAAAAAAAACCTTGTTTTTGATTATTTTCTCTTTTTTAATTTTTTTTTACACTTGTGGAATGTCTTGAACTCCTGGTGGTGGAAAAATAAATCCTGTCTCAACCTATTTTTTGTGCCTGCTACATTTTTGGTACCTCCTCCAAGAACCTTGACACTCTGCAGTGCCACACTGTGATACAGCAGAACAGAGACACACCAGGATATGCACGGCTTACATCATTACCAGGACCTGAGATCTTGAACTGTCAACACTGAAACAGAGTCCAAAAATAGGAGGAGTAGGTGGAAGAAGATTGGCAGCCCAACTGCAGTAGTGAGGCAGAAGAGATTTCTTGCATTACAACAGAAGTGGCAGCCTAAATCAAAGGCTTGAGTTCTGCTTAGGGGCTGAGTTACATTTAAGGAGAACATTGGAAAACTGCCTTAGTTTTATCTGCATCATTAAATCTTTCAATTCATCATCAATTCAAGGTGCACTGCTGTTCATGGTGTAATATTTTCATTCTGGTCTTTGTTAAAACTCTACTATCAGCATTGTGAATGTGCTGTGACTTCCTGAGGGGTTTTATTTTGAAGACCTTAGAAAAGACTCTTACAAAATCTTTGACTTTATCAGAGGTAAAATGATGGTAAAAGTCAATGAGCTGGTTAGAATTTGTCTAAAAGTCAATTTAAATGTGAAACATGAGTGAAGAGAAAGAAGATCATTGGTGGATGATTCTCAGCTGTTCAGTTGTTTGAACATGTGTTGTGATAGTCTGAAGGTTTAACAGTGTGTGACTCCCTCTAGTGGATGTTGTGGAGTATTGTGTTGTCTTTGCTCCAGAGGTTTTTGTTCAGAGTTGAGGTGTTTCCTGTCACTGTGGGCTGCAGAGCACAGTAGTACACAGCAGAGTCTGTCACTTTAGCTGAGATGATCTCCAGGTCTACACGTTTCTTTGTTTTGTCAATGTGAGCTGTGAAATCAAAACGATTTGGATGAATTAATTTTTCCTCTGTGATGTAGAGCAGGAACTCTGGTCTGGATCTCTGGTATTGTCGGTACCACTGGATATTTCGGATTGAACCTTCATATTCACAGGTCAGGTTGATGTTTCTTCCCTCTGTAACAACTTCTTCAGGACTTTCTGGCTTTATGCTGTTCATGGAACCCATGGCTGCAAAATGAGTATTATTCATGTCAGTTAGTCTGGGCGAGATTGTGACATGGACAGACTCAACAGAGGTTTTTGACTCTTTCATATGTGATCATACTGAGATGGATTAAAACAAACATCCTGTTTTTATGATGAAATGATTAAATATCTTGTTAACACAACAGGTTCAACGAGACAATGTTTGTAGTAAAACTCACCTATGAAGTGAGATAAAAAGCAAAAGAGGTAAAGCAACATGTCTTTGGAGTTGTTGAATCCAAACAGACAGCAGATGAACAATGTTCTTCCACTGCAGTAGAATGAAAAAACTAAAGAGCCTCTCTGCTGCACAGCCCTTCTCCTCAACATCAAGCTGATTGTGCTTTTACTTCCTCAAACATTTCTGCTCTGGAGACACAAACAATCTGATTGGCTGAGTTGGACTGTAGTGGGCGGGGCCACACAATCACCTTGATGTTGTTTGCTCGGTGAGATTCAACTGTGTGTCTTTTCTATTTATTGCTCAGTGATTGTGTTGCTGTTGTCATCAGTCCAAAGACACAGTCTCTGAAAACTGTTGACAGTGTGTGACTCCCTCTAGTGGATGTTGTGGAGTATTGTGTTGTCTTTGCTCCAGAGGTTTTTGTTCAGAGTTGAGGTGTTTCCTGTCACTGTGGCCTCACAGCACAGTAGTACACAGCAGAGTCTGTCACTGCAGCAGAGGAGATCTGCAGACTGATGCCATCTTTTCCTTCAGACAGTTGAGTGAACAACCTTGTTTCTGATTGTAGAGAATCTGCTGGTCTTGTTATGTTGAGGCCTGAGATGTACAGGAGGAACTCTGGTGGTTTTCCAGGATGTTGTCGATACCAGAAGAAGTCGTCCTCAGCAGTTATTGTCCTGGAGTATGTGTAGGACAGAGTAACAGAGCTGCCTTCTACACTGAACTCTTCATTGGTGGCTGGTCTCAATTCTTCACAACTGACACCTAAAGGAAGAGAACTGTGTATCTTTATGGACTAAAAGCTTTCACCAGTGGAACTGTCTTGTCTCATCTTTCTCCTTAATTTTTAGTGGGTCCAGGTTGCTGGGGCAACATCCTCAGCAGGGAGGCCCAGAACCTCCTCTCTCCAGCCACTTCCACCAAGTCCTCCAGGGTGGACCCCGAGGGGTTCCCAGGCCAGCCATGAGACATAGTCTCTCCAGTGTATCCTGGGTCTCTCCCGGGCCTCCTCCCAGATAGACATGTCCAGAATACCTCCCTTGAGAGACGTCCAGGGGGCATCCTGATTAGATGCCCTTGTCACTTCAGTTGGCCCCTCCTGACATGGAGGAGCAGTAGCTCTACTCTGAACCCCTCCTGGATGTCTGAGCTCCTCACTCTATCTCTGAAGCTGAGCCTGGTCACTCTATGGAGGAAGCTCATTTTGACCACTTGTATCCGTGATCCCGGTCAGAAAATAGATGGATGGTAAATTGAGAGCTCATTATGGCTCAGCTCCCTCTTTACCACGACTGACCAGTCTAGTGTTCGCATCACTGCAAACGCTCCCCCAATCCACCTATCCATCTCCTGCTCTGATTTCCCATCACTCGTGAACAAGACCCCAAGGTACTTGAACTCCTCCCCGACCCAGAGTGGGAGCCCTTCTCCGGTTGAGAACCATGGCCTCAAACTTGAAGGTGCTGATTGCTATCCCTGCTGCTTCACACTCAGCAGTGGAGCACCACTCGATTGCAGCTGAGTGGAGGTCAATGTTTGATGATGCCAACAGAACCGGGACTCTGTTCTTAGTGTGGATGGGGAGCCACTGACTGCGACAGAGAAAGTAGTTGGGCGGTCGAAAAATTACTGCGAGGATCTCCTCAGTGCCACCAACATGTATTCTGAGGAACTGGACTTGGAGGAGGGTTCTCCCACCTTGGGTCGAGGTCGCTGAGGCAGTTAAACAACTATGCAATGTCAGTGCCCTGGGAGTGGATGAGATGTGCCCTGAGTACCTTATGTCACAGTCTGCTCTGCTCCTCTCCTGCTCTGTTCATAGCCACACTCTCCTGTCTCACACTCTCACCTGCAGTGAAAGTTTACACCTCTACTCATCCACTCCTGTAGCAACACCCCCTAATCAGTGCAACTGTTTCCAACTGCTCACCTTCTCCCAGTATATATGCAGCTTCACTCCACTCACACTTTGCCAGATTGTCTTCACGCTCATGCCAGACTCTCCAGCTCTCCTTCCGGGATTGATCACCTGGTTTCGACTCGACTTGTCTCCGACCTGCTCTTCTTGCCCTAAAAAATCTGCCTGCCTTCTGTCCCTGACCACAATCTTTATCTGCCATCTTTTGTTCTTCATCTGACCTGCAGTGTGTTTGAACTTTCATTGAAGAAACTGTGTTTTATAGAACCTGTCTTGTTTATGCAGCATTTGGGTCCTAAACACATCCTTTACACCTTAAGGCTCTGGATGTTGGAGGGATGTCTTGGGTGACACGCCTCTGCAACATTGCATGGACAATGAGGATGGTGCCTCTGGAATGGCAGACCGTGGTGGTGGTTCCCATTTTTAATAAGGGAGACCAGAGAGTGTGTTCCAAGTATAGAGGAATCACACTCCTCAGCTGCTTGGGAAAGTCTACACCAGGGTACTAGAGCAGAGTCTGGCTGTTAGTCAAACCTTGGATTCAGGAGGAACAATGTGTTTTCGCATTGTTTGGACAGTCTGTTTGACCTTTCTGGTTCTGTTTTTAAATGGTTAAAACCTTATCTGACTGACAGAGAAGTTTTCATAAACACTGATGAAAGTTCATTTAGGAGATAAACATTGAAATGTGGTGTCCAACTCTTTTTAATCTCTTCATGCTGCCACTTGGTGTCATCAGGACAAATATCAGAAATTTCTATAGTTATGCTGATAACACTCAGTCTTACATTGTCTGTCTGTGTCTCCTGATGACTGCCGGCCAACAGATTCCCCTTTTAACTGACATTAAGTCATGGACAGCTACAAATGTCTTCCAGCTTAACCAAGACATAACAGAAGTACTGAAGCACACAGAGAGAAACTGTATGTAGAACTGAAAGAACCACCTCTTAATCCATGTACACAGGTGAAAAAACTGGTTTTATATTTGATTCTAGTTTCCTTGTAGTCCTGTTTTTCCAAGTCCAGACACCACCATGTAGAGCTACTCTGTCAAGCAGCAGGTGAATCTCACCATTTCCACCACTCCACAGCGTATTTCCGATGTTAAACAATATGTACTTCCTGTTCACAGAAGCTCCGGTCAGGTCAGTCACACCCCTATCACTGCTCAAACATGTCATCAGACCACTGTCTCTCGCAGTAGTTTGAGCGTTCCCATGGCAACACCTCTCAGAGAGCTGGATGGAAAATGTGGAGTGGACTTCAGTCTACCACGGCAACAACAGCGAGTTTTGTTTGAAAATGGAGCAAAAGGTAGCTCACACATCGACAGGTAGCTCACACATCGACACTGCTCTCAGCTGGTTCAAATTTACCTTGCAAATCGAACACAGTTCAACTCCCTTGGACACTACAGATCACATCCACACACAGTCACTTGTGGGATCCTCCAGGGGTCAGTCCTTGGCCCCATCGTCTTTATCCTTTACCTCCTCTCACTTGGACAAGTCATCAGCACACACACATCCAACACACACAACTAAAAGACCTCCTCATCCCACAAACCACAACACACTCTGTGCTGCTGCTGCATGTCCGTGGGATGATGTCATCCATATAACAAATTCTATCTAAAATCCTTGCAAGGTTAATTGTTTGTTAAGGAGTATTTACTGCTCTCTATAGAAGCCTCAATAACACAGGGAATTGTATTTCATGCTCTGTAAGACTGTGAAACGACTCAACTGAAGTGAAGTGAAGTTAATGGCTCTTTAACAGAAAGGGGTGGAGCTATGCAGGGAGGCACCAGGAAGTAGGAAGTAAAGGTGGAAAAAGAAGTTTGTGAAGGGGATGAATGGTGTGTTTGTGAATTGTTGAGGAATCTCAAAGCCCCACTACAAACCTGAGAAGGCTGCTATTAGATATTAAAGCATCAACCAGGTCGACCTGCCCATAAAAAAGGATTTATAAAAGAAGACGGACCTTTTCTTTGGATGTGTCTGAGGAGCCTGACCTGGTGGTGAGATCCACCTGATTTAACTTTCTCTGTGTTTTGCAATTCATTGTAAAGGACTTGTTTATTGAGGTGGTTTTAATTTTCAGATTTTTCTTTTTTTAGTTTCTGAAGCAACTGATTGGGATTTTAAAGGACTTGGGGAAGGAGGAGCCTGTATGTTGTACATATTACTGAACTGGTGAAAATGTTTGTGTGAATTGTCATTGATGTGGATCAGCTGCTCCTGTGAATCCTCCTCCCACAGTGTTTCATTAGCAGCTGTAACCACAGTGACTCTGATAAAACAGGAATTAGCAGAATCCATCTGATATGAAGCTGTGGTTTGAACACCACTTCCCTCCTCTTTGAAGAGGAGTCACATATCTGTGTTCAGGTTTTTGTACAGCCTCTTCTACACTTTGTATCACTGTGTTTCTAGAGCACAGTAGTAGAGAGCTGTGTCTGCCAGGGTTAGTCTGTCTATGGTCAGTTCGGTTGACGTATCTGATGTTTGGGACTGATATCGATCTTTGAATTTTTGAGACGTATGTTGACCTGTGGATCCTTTTGCTCCATTAACAAGAATAAACTCAGGTGCCTGAAGGTCAGAATGATGTTTGTACCAGTAAAGGTAAACACCTCTATCACTTGTCTGATATCGACATGTGAGTGTCACAGATTGTCCTTCTCTTCCACTGTCTTCATGTTGTACAGGAGAGATTGTGTCTCCAGCTGTTAGTCCTGGAAAAAGTATAGAAAATGAAGCCGTTAGACTAAGATTGTCCATGAGGCTGAGAGGAGAAGACAGTGGAAAATGTCAGTGTACAGTGTTACTCTGTGGACAGAAACAGCTCAACTGTAGCTGACATCACCACTAGACTGTAAAGAACTCCTTAGAATACACTTTAGCTTTTAGTCATGTTGTGCAAGTCCAACATTTTCTAGTAGAATCAATGTTGTTGTTTTTGGTTGAACTTTTGTCAATTGATGATTTCTCCTCTAAACATGTATTGATGAAATACTGTAAATCAGGTTTAGTAGTAAAACTCACCTATGAAGTGAGATAAAAAGCAAAAGAGGTAAAGCAACATGTGTTTGGAGTTGTTGAATCCAAACAGACAGCAGATGAACAATGTTCTTCCACTGCAGTAGAATGAAAAAACTAAAGAGCCTCTCTGCTGCACAGCCCTTCTCCTCAACATCAAGCTGATTGTGCTTTTACTTCCTCAAACATTTCTGCTCTGGAGACACAAACAATCTGATTGGCTGAGTTGGACTGTAGTGGGCGGGGCCACACAATCACCTTGATGTTGTTTGCTCAGTGAGATTCAACTGTGTGTCTTTTCTATTTATTGCTCAGTGATTGTGTTGCTGTTGTCATCAGTCCAAAGACAGTCTCTGAAAACTATTGACAGTGTGTGACTCCCTCTAGTGGATGTTGTGGAGTATTGTGTTGTCTTTGCTCCAGAGGTTTTTGTTCAGAGTTGAGGTGTTTCCTGTCACTGTGGGCTGCAGAGCACAGTAGTACACAGCAGAGTCTGTCACTGCAGCAGAGGAGATGTTCAGATTCATTTGTTTTCTATCGTCACTCACTTTAAAAGACAGTCCAGGGATTGTGTTTTTAATTTCTTCTCCAGTTCCAAAATGAGAGATGAGGAACTCTGGTGGTTTTCCTGGATATTGTCGATACCAGAAGAAATAATCATTTCCAGTAGCTGATGTGGAGTATGTGTAGGACAGAGTAACAGAGCTGCCTTCTACACTGAACTCCTCGGGCTTGACTGGAGTCAGTTCTCCACAGCTGACACCTAAAGAAACAGATAAATGTTGTTAAAGACAATGTTAAAGTGTGATTGTCTGTTCCAGTGGTTTGTAGCAAACAGATCCTCTAAAGACATTTATTATTCCTGCTTTAACCTACCTTTTAGTATGATGAGAAACAAAGGAAACATTCCACAGTAATGCAGTGAGAGCATCTTCCAGACAGTATGTGTGTTATGTATGGTTTAGATATTGATGCATCTGACAGTGGGAGTTGTTTTCTGTTCTGCTCTTTGACAGTGTTGCTCCTCCTCAACCTCTTCCTCCTCTCATGTCACTGGATGTTAGAACAACAAAACCACATCTCAACTATAATAACTTCATCCTCAAAAGTAACAGTAGAACAGAGGCAGGCTACACAGAGGAATGATGGAGGTCAGGTGCTGGCGAATCCTGTCTTTGAAGTATCACCCAAAAAGACTGTTCCATGAATCTCGTCTGTGAAAACTGAATTGAAGTGGAGGAGTGAACAATTTTGATGCATGAAAATAGAGATGAAGATGCAGAAGAGTTCTCAGACGCAGGAGGATGGAGATGAAGATGTGAAGCTGACAATCTGACTTTGATGCAGGAAATAGAGATGAAGGAGAGATGCTGTAGACCATGAACAGGACCGGTGACGACTGACGACTGATTCTCAATTGGCTGAATGTGGTTTTAGCTTGAAATGCTTGAGTGAATGCTGCCGAGTCAGGAATGGCTGATTATTGTGTAAATGCTATGGGCTCATTATGGCTCATGTTGCCTGAAAGTGATTCCTATTTGTCATTGGTGTACATAACACACCACCCGACTTCTCAACCTGCACCTTGACTTCTACCTCTGACCTCTGCATTGAACCTTTGCATTTAACCCATCACACATGTAAACAGAGGGCAGCCATACCATGACCAGGGAGCAGAATCCTTCCAGACATAAGTCTACTTCCTTATCCTTGGCCACCACTGCCTGGTTAGTGTTAGGAATGCTAAGAGCATACTATGGCTAATAATGCATGAATGAGGAGCCTGGAGGACTGAGTGCCAGACGCAATGCAAGCGTTTGGCATTCAGTGTAAATCTGGGGTAACCCCAAATTTACACCGAATACAGATCGCTTGCATTGCGTCTGCGATCCGGCGGCGGATCTGATAAGTTTCCATTATAGTCAATGGGTGTGTTTCCACCGGCTGTGGCACAGCTACGCATGGCTGCGTCTCTGACCCAGCGTGCCAGAGCCCAGCACAGCCGCCTTCTAATTTTGCCGGCTGCCTGACAGCAAACGCATCTGGTGGGTATTGACAGACGGCGGATCGGAGACACAACACAAGCGTTCCGTGGGGTGAGTCTTCCTGGACAACAGGTGTTGTGTGTTGCAGAGAGAGGTACTTATCTGGATGGGGAGGTGAAGTGCACCTCACCACTCCCCGAATCCGACAGCACCTTCCTCTCTCGTCTTGAAACTGGAGGAAGAGGAAGATGATGAAGATGATACAAAGGAAACCTGCATGGCTCCTTGATTCATGGAGTTTGTTTCATTAATCAAACACAGTAGACAGAATGCTGTTATTAACTAGTCTGTAGAAAACATCTCATGTAACCAATGAAAAGATCAGCTCTTAATAATATAGTTGGTGTGGAAACTTTAAAATGTAGACACAAGTCTGGTGTATTGATGTAGTACTCAAGTGTGGGAATAAATAACTGGGATGACATTAGAGAAAAGGTAGAGAGCTAATTGTCCAAGTGGAGATGTCAGAGTCCACAGTGGAGAACACTTTACAGACCTCTGAGGAGGTGAACTGGTGACCTGCAGTGGACCGTCCTTCTTAAATGATCGCGACTGGTTGTAGTTTGATGGTGTTTTTAGTTTTAAATTGAGGGTTTTAATCTTTTTGATGTTGTATTCTCTGCTCCCTCTTTAATCACAGGGTTAGATTCAAGTCAAATGTCAAAAGTGACAAAACCTAAATGTCTTAGTGGGAGAAGCTAAATCAGTAATTTAGCTGACAGACTGGGCCCATGTGTTGTTGTTCTTCTGTTTGTAGCTTTATGTAAATGTGTAAGGTCATGTAATACAATATTGAATAAAAGAATAAAAGGTCCAGTCTGAGCCTGGTGAGGTGTTTACTTCCTGTCAGCTGACAAACCTTCGTCATGGTCTTCAGGGTCGTTAATGTCTCGTCTGCCTCCGACTCTGTGATCAGCTCCGGTTCCAGCAGGTGGCGATCACATTCATTCAGACAGAAAAGGATTTATCAGTTGAAACAACAGGAAAGATATGAATGACTCCACTTCTGTTCAACTCCTGAGTTTTAAGAACGACCTTTGAACTTATTGTCCACCTGTGTGTCATCCTCCTCTAATGAAACTTGAGCTTTATACTTTTTACACCAGGTCATCAATGAAATAAAGCAAAGTTAAACCACTGATAAATGAGAGATAATCAATAATGTTGTAGGTAAAAGGGGAGAGAAACTTTATAAATACCATGATATTCCAGTGTATTTTGAATATTTTTTATCTAAAATGTTCTTACTCTCATTCTATTGTTATCATTATCAACATTAGCTGTTTATTCTAAACTTCTTTTTTATTAAAATGGTACTGGTAGTATTATTTATTACATTTACTGTTGATTTAAAAACTAAAAAAAAAAAAAAAACATAATAATTGAAAATTTGAATGTATCAAAAATATTTTTAAAAGTAAAGATTTTTAAGAAATATATAAAGATGATGACACCCCTCCAACAACCTCCACCTTGCCGTGGTGGAGGGTTTGTGTTCTCTAGTGACCCTAGGAGCTGTGTTGTTGAGGACTTTAGCCCCTGGTAGGGTTTAAGAGCAGTTCATACACCTCTAATGATGAAGACAGCAATAAAACAGAGGGTCACCAGGGCCCCACCCTGGAGCCAGACCTGGGAAGGAGGCCCATTGGCAAGCGTCTGGTAGCTGGGTCTTCATGGAGCCGAGCCAGGCAAAGACCAAAAAAAAAAACATGGGTCTGTAGCCCGGTGGACCGGTGTGGACTGGGTGGCAGTTGAAGGTGGTGGCCTTGGTGGTCTGATACTGGCTGGAGAAGCTGACTTGTGCAAGTTGTGTAGGTCTCAGAGAGCGCTCAGACACAAGTCTTAGCTAAATTAATCCAATACATATTCCATTTTAATAATAATCACGGTCACCGATGTAAGAGAGATTTACAGACCTTTTGAACTTTTGTTTTTACGTTTTATGTTTTTCATCAACCAACAAATCACCAAGCTAGCAAATCGGTTAGCTAACCTGACACAACATGGCTTCACTTACCTCACCCTCGGGCTGCAAGACCTGTCTTTGCCTTAATGTGAAGATCGACGATCTTCACATTAAGGGCAAGTGTGGTATATCAGGTTTCCATAGTGTTCTGGACTTCTTTAAATTATGGTAGAGACGGCTTTACGACGTTGAACTCTCAAGCACACTGGTTTACGCAAACATAGCAGAAAATCCTTAAGAGGAAGGATGTATACATAAAGACATCTGGTAGCTGACCTCTGACCTACCTTACATCCTTTAAGGAAATAACACATGTATTCTGGTTTAGTGTCATACCATGACCAAACTATATAAGTGAGCATTTACATTCACTAAGGAGAGGTGTACCATATTGGCTTTGTGTCCCTCTCCAAGCTGTCCAGAAAGCTTGTATCGATGCTGTTCTTTTTGTAATAAACTTTTTGACTACAACTAAGACGGTGTCAGCGGAGTTCCTTCATCCTCTTCACATCATCGCCGCATCAGATACAACACAAGAAAGAATCCACCATCTTTATCAGATCCAGGAGGCCAAAAGGCTCATGGACACCATCATTTTTGGTGGTTTTGAGAGGGTTTTTTCTGCCCCGCTGAGTCCTGACACTGTCTGACCAGTGACTTTCCAAGGACCCGAGGTAGGGTCGGTATCCAGCACCAACGAACAATCTTCCATCTGTGACGGCTACCTCCACTCTGCTGGTTGCTACTGCTGCAGCGGCCTCCATCTCTGCAGACCCCCGGCTCCCACCCAGGTCAAATTATTCATTGGGCTTAATGGGCATGGACCCAGGGGCCCACATGCACCTGGGGCCCAACCAGACTTAGGGAAAAATATTAACACCATGTAAAACCAATAAAAACATTTATTTAGATGCCGGAGGAATTGAGTGTCAGCCTGTTGCTGGCTGCAGTCACAGCACCGTGTGAGACTGCCGCTCAAAAATGGGAAAAGAGTTTGCCGTGACTGGGTGATATATTCACCATCTACTGGTAATATTTATTGCTTTGCCTGCATGCTCTTTTCAACAACAAGGAAAAAAAAGTGGCTTCTCAATTTGTTCATGGCTTCTCTGACTGGAAAAATCCCAAACGTGTGCGGGATCATAAGAAAAGCTCAGACCACTGTATTTGTATGCTAGCACTGATTCGGCGCTCATCTGACAGCAGGAGTGGGACTGTGAATGCTCAATTAGTGCAACAACCAGAGGGAGAGAAGCGCTATTGGCGCCAGGTGCTGAAACTGGTTGTGGCTGTCATTAAGTTTTTAAGTAAAAGGGAGTGGCCTTTCCGTGGTGATGATGAAGTTATTGGATCACCACACAATGGTAACTTTCTTGGCATACTGGAGGTCATTTCCTAGTTTGATTGTTTTCTGGCTGAACACATGAATAAGTATGGCCATAAGGGAAGGGAAGCACATCATATCTTTCATCCACTATTGTTGATCAAGCAAATGGGCAACTAAGTGAAAGCTGCCATAGCTGCAGAGATACAGCATGCCAAAAACTTTTTTGTTATTGTTATTGTGATCTGTCACATTGACCAGCTGACATTCATTTTTCGATTCATGAATGAAGAAGGAAAAATAATTGAGTGATTTGTTTGCTTTGAGCCAATTGAAAATCACACAAGAGAGAGCTCAGCTATGCTTGACAGTTTAGGTCTAGATCTTGCATATGATAATGCAAGTAATATGACATTATAATGGGCTGCAGGCTCACTTGAAGAACAAGAACCCTTTAATCCATTATATACCCTGCGCAGCACATTCTCTAAATTTGGTGGGTGTCAACAGTATTGAAGGCAGTTGTCAAGATGCAAGTCATTTTTTTGACCTCATACAGTCCCTATATGCCTTTTGTGCAGGTTCCACTCAAAGATGGAACAGATTCTTCAATAATGCAGACATCAAGGTAGACATGACATTGAAATCACTATCATCAACACGTTGGAATTGCCGTGCAGATGCATCTAGGGCACTTTGTAAAAATTATGTTCAAATAAGAGATGTACTTCAGAGCATTTTATCTGATATGGGAGAAAAACATGAAACACTCAATGAGGCAGCAGCACTGTGCTCAAAATTAGGCAGTCTCAATATGTCGTTTATGGCACAGTTTTGGGACAGTGTCTTAAGCAGATTTAAAGTGACAAGTGAAGCACTGCAAAAGGCTGACCTGGATCTGATGACAGCCATTTGTCTGTTAGAGTCTTTGAGATCATGGGTTGTGTCACTGCAAGACCAATTTGACCATTTTGAAAGAGCTAAGAGCAAAGAGCGTTCCTGATGTGTGCCAGTCATATCGTGATGAATTACAGAGAGTCAAAAGGCGCAAAAGCACTTCCAGATGAAACTACAGAGCATGAAGTAACACTGAAAGGCCAGGAGTGATATCAAATATAAATGTTCAATGTCAGCATTGACAAGGTAAGCAGCTGTTTAGCCCACAGAATGGAGGCATACAGGAACATCACTGACAGATTTGGGATTCTACTGAACTTGGAATCTGATGATTCGCCCAATGTTCGTAAACAGGCTGATGCACTCTGTGCCTTATACCCTTCTGTTTTAGATCAGAACCTGGCAGATGAAATCATACAGTTCACATGCTTTGTGCAGAGCGAACAAGATAAGTCTCCTCCAAAACTGCTGCAGGTGGTCTTGAAACACGGTCTGCAATCAATTTTCCCCAATGTGTTTGTATCCCCTATGTATTTTTCTGACACTGCCAGTCACAAACTATGAAGGAGAAAGATCGTTTTCACAGATGGCAAGAATTAAAAATGAACTTAGAACAACACAAACGCAACAACACCTTTCTGCACCGTCACTGATGGCCATTGGGTCTCAGTCTATGTAACCGTGTAACTCTTCTGCGTTGTGTGGTTTATTATGACCCAAAACGACCAGACACTGCAGTGATGTGGTTTCTCTCTCTCTTTTTTTTTTTTTCCTGCTCACCCTCTCTAAGTTCAAATGACACAAATTAAATGAGCGGTGAGTCCTCCACAGCTAACAGTAGCCACATCAACCTAGCACCCACACGATGACATGAAACATAACATATAGTACAAATTTAGAAGATGGTAAACAAAAATAATCCAAAAATAATGCACACTAAGCATGCATATTACAAATAAAATCAGAGAAAATAAATCACTGGATGGCATATGTTCACAAAAATATAATGGGATATGATGACAGTTGAAGAAACTTGAAACCCACCTCTTCCATGTGGAAAACAGAACAGGAAGAGGGAGTAGGGGATCGTCAAAGACAAGGTGGGGGGCTAGGGGAGGAGCTATTCGGACCCTCTCTATTAGTGTGCCAACAGTAAATGAAAAAGTAAAAAACAAAATATAGATCTTGTGCAATTATAAATCCAAAAGTGACAATGGCAACCTGTTACGCTTGTTAGGAACTTGGACTTTGATGAGATTGTGACTGAGTTTGCAAACAGGAAAACAAGGAACAAGGCTTTCTAAGAGGGGAGAAGGAGAGGTGGAGATGAGGAGGAGAGACAGGTATCAGAGTGTTGTCAGAGGATCCTGAAGATGTTGGTTTGATATCAGAGGAACAGAGTAATGTTCATACCAAGGCACATAGCAGCCAGCAGCACTGAGATGAACACAGGCGTCATATCTGCAGTGTGGAGTCACTGTGAGCTACAGCAAGTCTACAGAAGGCTGTGATGTCTCTGCTCAGTCTTCATCAACACTAAGTTGGAGGATTAGAAGGAGGAGTCTGAACACAGTGACAGGCTCATTCACAGCCTCAGTTATTCCCCGACTCACAATGTCACTAACCACAGTTTGTCCCACTTTCTCAGTGGAACTTGTCCTGTGTGTCGTCATCATTGTAAATGTCAACTGACATGTTTCCTGTTTTACAGCTGCTGCACATTCACTTTGTTCCCAAACTGATAACAGGTGCTGATTGTTGTGAAGCTGCTACAGCTCCTTTAATATCTCTGATCAGACAGATCACACATGAACTGACACTGAACATTTCAACTTCATGTGACTTCTGGTCTTTTCAGTGATTTTCTTTGAATGTAAACTGACATCTTCATGACTACTGCTCCAGTACAAAGATGGTGGAGCTGAATCAGTTGATCTTTTACTGTGTTTGTGGTGTAGCTCTACATGTTGCTGAGGATGGTGAACAACAGAAGCAGCTCATTGTGGCCTAATGAGCCACAGTGACTGAAGAGGATCAAGTGACTAAGTCAGTGTGTTTCTTTGTTTTCATGGAGTCTTGTGTGTGAATCATCATCCAGTTGGTTTGTCATTGATGTGGATCAGCTGCTCATGTGAATCCTGTGCAGCGCCCTCTTCAGGTCACCCACATGTTCTCAGTCAGATTCAGGTCTGGGATCTGGCTGGGCCATTGTAAAACTTTAATCATCTTCTGGTGAAGCCGTTCTTATGTTGATGTGGATGTATATGCTCTGGCACGTTGTGATGGTGGAAGGTGAAATTCCTCTTTATCTTCATCTTTCTAGCAGGCGTCTGAAGTGTTTGGACTAAAATCAACTGGTATTGAACCTTTACTGATACTGAACTGATGCTACCACCACCAGTTTCAACAGTTCAGCTTCATATGCCCCTTTTCCTCAGCTGGTACGACTCTTTCATAGAGGTGAGCCAGGAATCAGAGGAGTCCTCAGTGTTGTACAACCCAGTTAAGACTTCAAGACTTTTATTGTTTTGTGTCTTTTAAATTGTAGATGTAGAACAATAAAACATGTTAGACTAGTTTACAGTCATTTAGTGTCAGAGGTTCACTTTCTAACACAAGTTTAACAGTTTTAACAACAGTATGTGGAAATGTACAACAATTACATGTAGTTCTGGTGAAGGTTGAGTTGATCTGTGAAACAACAGTTTACAAATGTTTGAAGACTTGGTGATTTGTTGTGTTTTGTATCAAAGCAATGGGAAATGATCCACAGTTCAGTCTACACCAACTGCTTTTGTATTGACTGTGAAGAGTTTTAAACAGTGAAGTCAGTGAAGAGAAAAGATTGTTACCAACTGTAACTGTAACAGTGTGTGACTCCCTCTAGTGGATGTTGTGGAGTATTGTGTTGTCTTTGCTCCAGAGGTTTTTGTTCAGAGTTGAGGTGTTTCCTGTCACTGTGGGCTGCAGAGCACAGTAGTACACAGCAGAGTCTGTCACTGCAGCAGAGGAAATATTCAGAGGAGCTGATTTTAAGGAAGAATTAACAGAAGATGAAAATCTCTTCTTGAACTCATCTGCTGTCTTCCCATCCTGTGTAATGCGGTTCAGGATGAATTTGGGGCTGTTGTTTCCTTCTTGTTTGTACCAGAACAGAGTGGGACCTGGGTCACTGGTCTGAAAAGTACAGTTGAGTGTAACTGTGTCTCCTTCAGCAGCAGTGACATCTCCTGTTGGCTGGATCACTGTGTCTTGTCCTTTACACTCTGAGGAAGAACAGAACATGCAGAGGAAGAGATGAATGAATAAAGATGGTTGATTAAAGGAGAACAATCAGTAGGTTTAAAGAGTTACCTAGCCAGAGAGTCACACACACACACACGTAGAATAGATGTGATAATGTTGTTAAAGACGATGTTAAAGTGTGATTGTCTGTTCCAGTGGTTTGTAGCAAACAGATCCTCTAAAGACATTTATTATTCCTGCTTTAACCTACCTTTTAGTATGATGAGAAACAAAGGAAACATTCCACAGTAATGCAGTGAGAGCATCTTCCAGACAGTATGTGTGTTATGTATGGTTTAGATATTGATGCATCTGACAGTGGGAGTTGTTTTCTGTTCTGCTCTTTGACAGTGTTGCTCCTCCCTCAACCTCTTCCTCCTCTCATGTCAAGGCAAGTTTGCTTATAAAACACATTAAACATAGAGGTAATACAGAGTGTTTC
>CM028916.1:108445-139474 GCA_016801845.1 Polydactylus sextarius
TGAACTCATCTGCTGTCTTCCCATCCTGTGTAATGCGGTTCAGGATGAATTTGGGGCTGTTGTTTCCTTCTTGTTTGTACCAGAACAGAGTGGGACCTGGGTCACTGGTCTGAAAAGTACAATTGAGTGTAACTGTGTCTCCTTCAGCAGCAGTGACATCTCCTGTTGGCTGGATCACTGTGTCTTGTCCTTTACACTCTGAGGAAGAACAGAACATGCAGAGGAAGAGATGAATGAATAAAGATGGTTGATTAAAGGAAAACAATCAGTAGGTTTAAAGAGTTACCTAGCCAGAGAGTCACACACACACACACACGTAGAATAGATGTGATAATGTTGTTAAAGACGATGTTAAAGTGTGATTGTCTGTTCCAGTGGTTTGTAGCAAACAGATCCTCTAAAGACATTTATTATTCCTGCTTTAACCTACCTTTTAGTATGATGAGAAACAAAGGAAACATTCCACAGTAATGCAGTGAGAGCATCTTCCAGACAGTATGTATGTTATGTATGGTTTAGATATTGATGCATCTGACAGTGGGAGTTGTTTTCTGTTCTGCTCTTTGACAGTGTTGCTCCTCCCTCAACCTCTTCCTCCTCTCATGTCAAGGCAAGTTTACTTATAAAACACATTAAACACAGAGGTAATACAGAGTGTTTCACTTAAAAATAGATCAAAAGTATTTATACAGGAAAATGGAACATTAAATGTGTAAATGCATCAAAAGTCAGAGTGTGTTTAATAGTCAGAGTTCAGTTATCAGTAACAGTTTAAATCAAAGGTGAACACTGAAGTATTCCTTCAACGTTTCAAGGGTTTCTTTAAGGCCTCAGATGGTCAATGTTCCTTTCACTTCACCCAAGGTTACTTATAGGGTTGTGTTAGGTGTGTGTGTGTCTGTGGAGAGATCAGGAAATGTGTGTGTGGTTTGCATGAGTGTCACCAGTGTTGAATGTTGCAGCTACTGTAACTAAACCTCTGTTTTGTTGAGGATAAAACTGTTGTCATTGTGATCCAACGCAGGATAATTCTTTGGCTGCTGCCGTCTTCTGTTTCCTGGTTTGGGATCAGACTCTTTAGTGTGACACTGGGATGGACTCACTGCTTTCCCTTTAGTTTGGACTTTTAGTTTAATTGTGAGGACTGACACAAAGGAGGGATTCAAGGGTTTTGTGGTGCACAGGACAAATATTTCATCTACAGTATACAACACGTCTTATCACTCGTCTGTTTGGTTCACTTCTTTCTTTCTTTGTATTTGTTCAGCGACGTCTCACTAACTGTCTGTTGCTGAGCTCAAGTGAATTTTACTGAAATACACATATTTCTTACATGAATCTGTTTTGTTAGGAGGGAGTTGAACCTACCTGGTATTATTGAGTCCAGTCTTAGGTCCCAGTGTTTTAGTCCAAGTCCAGTCTAGTCCAAGTGGAGTCCTCCACAAATGACACGGCTATCACACATGTACACTGTCTAAACCACACTGATAGATGATAATTTGAAAATGTATGTTCCAAATCAAACAACAAATATATTGTAAAATTAGGAAGTAGTGCACATGTATGAAAATGTAGCCAAAGGTCTGACTGGAGTCTGAGTCCTGAACTCGAGTGCTACAAGCCTGTTTCACTGTTACTTTGTTTCATTCAATAGAACCCCTTGTGTGTTTAAACATTAACTCAATTACAGTTTAAAAGGGTTGATTGTTACAATGTGATCAAGGAATGATTTTCTGTGATGTTTAGGGTCGAGAGCAATAACTTCAACTTTGTCTGAATTTAATAGTAAGACTGTGGTACTTCAACTTCAAGGAAACTCAGGGGTGGAACTGGTGCTATCTATTTCAAGGGAACAAGTTCCATAGCCAGAATGACCAGTAACTATTCCTGTTTCTCTGAGACTGAACTCCAATTATATTCTCAACACAACCTTTAGTCTATAACCCTCCTTGTGTAACTTAGGTCATCTTGGTTATCTTCATGGTTGAACTCAAAGGGTGAACATCAAACACGACCCCTTACAACTACATGACACCATGGATCATCCAGATCCTTATATCTTTAAGACAATCCTGAATTTTGATCATCTGTTTGGTTTCATCTGGCTTCACAGATAAAAATAAGTGTGTATCATCTACATAACAGTGGAAGTTTATATGGTGTTTCATGACGATAATATCTAAAGGAAGGTATAAAATGAAAGTGATTGGTCCTAACACAGAACCCTGTAGAACCCCTTCACTAACTGGAAGGTATATGGAAGAATCATTGCTCACATGAACAAACAACCTATCTGATAAATATGACTGAAACTAGTGCAGTTCCTCTGATCCCAACAACATGTTGCAGCCTCTGTAACAGGATCTTGTAACCAGTGGTATCAAATGCAGAACTAAGATCCAGCTGGACATGTATAGAAACAAGTCCATTGTCCATGAGAAGGTCATTGGTAACTTTCACTAGTGCTGTTTCTGTTACAAAAATGAAGAGATTTGGGGGAAAATAGGTTTGTCTGGGTCTTTAGTTACCTAGACCACCAGGGTCCATGGTGGACTGTTAACGTCTTAAGGTTTAATTACTGCAGCTTATAAAGACTGTGGTACATAGACTGTGAATAAAGATAAATTGTTGAGATCCAGAATGGAAGTGTTAATTTAAGGTGAGACTTCTTTGAACTGCCTGGTTGGAACATGGTCTAAGGAAGTTGGACAAAGAAACTGTCTGAGCACTGAGACCCAGGATCAATAGAAACTGAACTTTTATCTGGATCAGAGGTGATGTGAACATGATGGAGCTGATAAGTTGAGTAGCCTTTTTCTAAAACACAGAGAGAAACAACACACTTGGTGGATGATTCTCAGCTGTTCAGTTGTTTGAACATGTGTTGTGATAGTCTGAAGGTTTAACAGTGTGCGACTCCCTCTAGTGGATGTTGTGGAGTATTGTGTTGTCTTTGCTCCAGAGGTTTTTGTTCAGAGTTGAGGTGTTTCCTGTCACTGTGGGCTGCAGAGCACAGTAGTACACAGCAGAGTCTGTCACTTTAGCTGAGATGATCTCCAGATCTACACGTTTCTCTGTTTTGTCAATGTGAGCTGTGAACTCAGAAAGAGTTGAATGAATTATTTTTTCCTCTGTGATGTAGAGCAGGAACTCTGGTCTGGATCTCTGGTATTGTCGGTACCACTGGATATTGTTGATTGAACCTTCATATTTACAGGTCAGGTTGATGTTTCTTCCCTCTGTAACAACTTCTTCAGGACTTTCTGGCTTTATGCTGTTCATGGAACCCATGGCTGCAAAATGAGTATTATTCATGTCAGTTAGTCTGGGCGAGATTGTGACATGGACAGACTCAACAGAGGTTTTTGACTCTTTCATATGTGATCATACTGAGATGGATTAAAAAAAAACATCCTGTTTTTATGATGAAATGATTAAATGTCTTGTTAACACAACAGGTTCAACGAGACAATGTTTGTAGTAAAACTCACCTATGAAGTGAGATAAAAAGCAAAAGAGGTAAAGCAACATGTCTTTGGAGTTGTTGAATCCAAACAGACAGCAGATGAACAATGTTCTTCCACTGCAGTAGAAGGAAAAAACTAAAGAGCCTCTCTGCTGCACAGCCCTTCTCCTCAACATCAAGCTGATTGTGCTTTTACTTCCTCAAACGTTTCTGCTCTGGAGACACAAACAATCTGATTGGCTGAGTTGGACTGTAGTGGGCGGGGCCACACAATCACCTTGATGTTGTTTGCTCAGTGAGATTCAACTGTGTGTCTTTTCTATTTATTGCTCAGTGATTGTGTTGCTGTTGTCATCAGTCCAAAGACACAGTCTCTGAAAACTGTTGACAGTGTGTGACTCCCTCTAGTGGATGTTGTGGAGTATTGTGTTGTCTTTGCTCCAGAGGTTTTTGTTCAGAGTTGAGGTGTTTCCTGTCACTGTGGGCTGCAGAGCACAGTAGTACACAGCAGAGTCAGACAGTTGAAGCTTCTGGATCTTCAGAGGAACTGATTTGTCTTTGACCTCAGCATCAATTCTCTTCTTCTCTCTTTCTCCAGTATTTAGTTGTGATGTTGAGAAGCGTTGCAGCAGATATTTTGGGAAATCATTAACTTCTTGTTTGTACCAGAACAAATATTGACTTGTGCTACTGGTCTTAAAAGTACAGTTGAGTGTAACTGTGTCTCCTTCAGCAGCAGTGACATCTCCTGTTGGCTGGATCACTGTGTCTTGTCCTTTACACTCTGAGGAAGAACAGAACATGCAGAGGAAGAGATGAATGAATAAAGATGGTTGATTAAAGGAAAACAATCAGTGGGTTTAAAGAGTTACCTAGCCAGAGAGTCACACACACACACACACACACACACACGTAGAATAGATGTGATAATGTTGTTAAAGACGACGTTAAAGTGTGATTGTCTGTTCCAGTGGTTTGTAGCAAACAGATCCTCTAAAGACATTTATTATTCCTGCTTTAACCTACCTTTTAGTATGATGAGAAACAAAGGAAACATTCCACAGTAATGCAGTGAGAGCATCTTCCAGACAGTATGTGTGTTATGTATGGTTTAGATATTGATGCATCTGACAGTGGGAGATGTTTTCTGTTCTGCTCTTTGACAGTGTTGCTCCTCCCTCAACCTCTTCCTCCTCTCATGTCAAGGCAAGTTTACTTATAAAACACATTTTAAACACAGAGGTAATACAGATTGTTCTTATCAAACTGGATAAAAATAACAAACTACATAGGAAATATGAAAAAATTAGGGAAACAACTTTACACACCTAAAGTGCATTAAAAGTCAGTGTGTTAAATAGTCAGACTTCAGTTATCAGTAGCAGTTTAATTTAAAGGTGAACATTAAAGTATTTTCATGTTTTATTCAAAATCCAAGCAGAAGAGACTTACAAGAGAGTGTTCAATCATGAAATGAAATGTATTAACAGCAAAAGAAGAATCTTTGTCATCACACCTGTGCATGCAGTGCTAGAGGTCAGAGATGAGGACATTTTAAAGATGATTTACAATGACATGGAACATAATGAATAGCACTAACTAGGAGTTTAGGAGAACAAGCTCTACTTATGCAGATGTTGGTGATGGTAGAAGAAGGAAGAGAAGTTGGGAGAAAGTATGAAATAAGCAGCGGAGATGCAGTTTTAAATGGAGCAGGCTGAGCATAAAAGGCAAGAAACCATGAGCAGGGAGGTATTATGCAGGCATGGTGCAAATAATAATAATTCAATTTCACTTCAATTCAATTTATTTTATTTATATAGCGCCAGATCATAAAAACATTTATCTCAAGACTCTTTACATAGAGAAACCAACATTTCCACAATGAGCAGCTCTTGGTGACAATGGAGGAAAAACTCCCTTTTACAGGAAGAAACCTCCATCAGAACCAGACTCAGAGTGGACGTCATCTGCCTCGACCGGCTGGAGAGAAATGAAGACAGAGAAAAGAGAAAGAGAAGAGACAGAGGAAAGAGGGAGGAGGACGGGGGAGAGGGGGAGGAAGACAAGAGGGAGACCAGGAAGAGACAGTAGAGACTAGATGTTTACAAGTAGTTGTTAAAGTAACATTATCATTATTATTGTTAATAATAATAATAATAATAATAATGAAAATGATGTTGTCATCAAAGAATTTGAATCCAACTGCTCTGGAGTCAAAACGACCTGTAAAAGAGAAAGGGGGTGGGGGGAGACACAACTCAGAGAGAGAACAGATGATGTTAATAACATGTAATATATTGATATAAAGACATGAAGTGTGAGGGAGAGACAGAGACTAGAGGAGTGAGGGACAGAGAGAAGAGGAGCAGTGTATTGTCAGAGTCCCCCAGCAGTCTAATCCTATAGCAGCTTAACTAAAGGATGGTTCAGGTCCATGTCCCACCTGGACCATCCTCAACTATCATCTTTATCATAAAGGAAAGTTTTCAGTCTAACCTTAAATGTAGAAAGGGTGTCTGCCTCCTGGACCCAAACTGGATCTGGTTCCATCAGAGAGGAGCCTGATAACTGAAGACTCTACCTCCCATTCTGGTCTTAGAGACTCTAGGAACCACAAGTAAACCAGCAGTTTGTGATCCAAGTGATCTATTAGGATAATAAGGAACTATGAGCTCCTTAAGATATGATGGAGCCTGATCATTAAGGACTTTATATTCCAGCAGGAGGATTTTAATTCTATTCTAGATTTGACAGGAAGCCAATGAAGAGCAGCCAGTACAGGAGAAATATGATCTCTGGTCCTACTTCCTGTCAGTACTGGTGGTTCTGGATTAACTGAAGGGTTTTGATGGAGTTACTGGAACACCCTGATAGTAGAGAGTTACAGTAGTCCAGTCTAGAGGTAACAAATGATCAATTAACTTTTCAGCATCCTTTCTAGACAGGATGCCTCTGATTTTTGCAATATTACGTAGGTGGAAAAAAGCTGTTCTAGAGACTTGTCTAATATGAGATACAATGACATGTCCTGATCAAAGATTAGTCCAAGGTTCCTCACAGTAGAACTGGAGGACAAAGTGATGACGTCCAGATTAGCTATGTGACCTGAACATGATGTTCTGAGATGTTCAGGACCAAGTATGATGACTTCAGTTTAGTCTGAGTTTAAAAGTAAGAAACTCTGAGTCATCCAGGTCTTTATGTCTTTAAGACAAACCTGAAGTTTGATGACCTGGTTAGTTTCATAGATAAGTACAGCTGGGTATCGTCTGCATAACAAGGGAAGTTTATATTGTGCTTCCTGGTGATGTTTCCTAAGGGAAGTATGTACAAGGTATAATAAGAACAACAACAACAACAATAATAATAATAATAATAATAATAAATGGGCTATTATGCAATGGAAACGATGTGATGATACATGGGAGATGAAAACGCATGTATAGGAGAGGTTGGCTATACAGATGTGATGCAGGGAAATGGAGGTGGTGTTGCAACAGAAAGATAAAATGGAGGAATGTGAGAAGCTAAAGAAACTGCCGTGTGTGATGCTGCAGCTTAGTGGAGCATCCACACCACGTTCTAATGACAGCTGATTTGAACTCTTTGAAACGCTGTTTTACTTCTCTGCACGTCCATCTGTTGCTTAAACATTAAATTATGTCAATGACTGTGTGTTCTAAAATCCATCCTTATACACGTATTGTTAAAGAAACACCAAACATTTCACACACGACAACATTTTCCAAGCGTTCACATATACAACATAAACATGGTTGGGTCAGAATACGTGTGTTTAATTAAACTGCTTTTGTAATATTTACAAAGCTTTGCATATAGGAAAAGTAATTCAATGGGTTTCAAATGTCTGTTTGCTTTTACTAGTATTTTCTGAGCATTTTAAAATAAAGTGCAACAATACCGCTGTTGGAGCTCTTCCTGGTGCGCTCGCATCTCTGGACAGTTACATGGCTGGGAGCGTTTGGGAGTGAGTATGGTTGTGCCCTCACAAAATTAATTAACTGTTTCCTCGGTGTATGTGGAAATATAAGTGTATGTGTGTATTTATTATTATTATTGTAAGAAAGGCCTGATACAACAATTGACTATGTGGTACCATTGTAAACGTTGTTATTTGATGTTGATGTGGATATGCAGAAAACACCCCTGTGCTCAGTGTGGTGGATGGACTGGTTCAACTAGGTCTGTTAATTAACTAACTATTTGTATGCTTATAATCATTTCGTCCCATCTCAAAGGACTGAGACTCTGCCAATACATTACTCTTGTATATAGCTTTTGTATATAGTTATCATTGTATGGACCAAGAGGACGCAGAGATGGAATCAGGGGTCAGGCTTGCTCAGAGTGGATTTAATGAAGGCACAGGTCAGAACCAGAAGAGTTACAATGATCAGGCAGAGGTGCAAGACCCATCAGGCAAAACAACTGGGAATCTCAAACAATACAATAGAGTCTGGACCATTGACTCAAGGAACAAGATAATCTGGCTCAGGAGGGCAGGGGAGGGGAGCTTATATAGCCAAGGCAACGGAGAAAACGAGACTCAGGTGAAACACATTAGGGCAGGGAATGTAATCAACAAGAGGACGTTAAGCTGAGGGAGATGTTGGAGCACACAGACCTTCAAAATAAAACAGGAAGTGGCAAGACAATAATACTAAAAAAAACCTTGTTTTTGATTATTTTCTCTTTTTAATTTTTTTTTACACTTGTGGAATGTCTTGAACTCCTGGTGGTGGAAAAATAAATCCTGTCTCAACCTATTTTTTGTGCCTGCTACATTTTTGGTACCTCCTCCAAGAACCTTGACACTCTGCAGTGCCACACTGTGATACAGCAGAACAGAGACACACCAGGATATGCACGGCTTACATCATTACCAGGACCTGAGATCTTGAACTGTCAACACTGAAACAGAGTCACCCCAAAAATAGGAGGAGTAGGTGGAAGAAGATTGGCAGCCCAACTGCAGTAGTGAGGCAGAAGAGATTTCTTGCATTACAACAGAAGTGGCAGCCTAAATCAAAGGCTTGAGTTCTGCTTAGGGGCTGAGTTACATTTAAGGAGAACATTGGAAAACTGCCTTAGTTTTAACTGCATCATTAAATCTTTCAATTCATCATCAATCCAAGGTGCACTGCTGTTCATGGTGTAATTTTTTCATTCTGGTCTTTGTTAAAACTCTACCATCAGCATTGTGAATGTGCTGTGACTTCCTGAGGGGTTTTATTTTGAAGACCTTAGAAAAGACTCTTACAAAATCTTTTACTTTATCAGAGGTAAAGTGATGGTAAAAGTCAATGAGCTGGTTAGAATTTGTCTAAAAGTCAATTTAAATGTGAAACATGAGTGAAGAGAAAGAAGATCATTGGTGGATGATTCTCAGCTGTTCAGTTGTTTGAACATGTGTTGTGATAGTCTGAAGGTTTAACAGTGTGTGACTCCCTCTAGTGGATGTTGTGGAGTATTGTGTTGTCTTTGCTCCAGAGGTTTTTGTTCAGAGTTGAGGTGTTTCCTGTCACTGTGGGCTGCAGAGCACAGTAGTACACAGCAGAGTCTGTCACTGCAGCAGAGGAGATGTTCAGAGGAGCTGATTTTAAGTCAGAATTCACAGTAGATGAAAATCTGTCCTTAAACTTGTCTGCAGTTTTTCCTTCATCCAGTTTAAAGCGGTTCAGGATGAATTTGGGGCTGTTGTTTCCTTCTTGTTTGTACCAGAACAGAGTGGGGCCTGTGTTACTGGTCTTAAAAGTACAGTTGAGTGTAACTGTGTCTCCTTCAGCAGCAGTGACATCTCCTGTTGGCTGGATCACTGTGTCTTGTCCTTTACACTCTGAGGAAGAACAGAACATGCAGAGGAAGAGATGAATGAATAAAGATGGTTGATTAAAGGAGAACAATCAGTAGGTTTAAAGAGTTACCTAGCCAGAGAGTCACACACACACACACACACGTAGAATAGATGTGATAATGTTGTTAAAGACGATGTTAAAGTGTGATTGTCTGTTCCAGTGGTTTGTAGCAAACAGATCCTCTAAAGACATTTATTATTCCTGCTTTAACCTACCTTTTAGTATGATGAGAAACAAAGGAAACATTCCACAGTAATGCAGTGAGTGCATCTTCCAGACAGTATGTGTGTTATGTATGGTTTAGATATTGATGCATCTGACAGTGGGAGTTGTTTTCTGTTCTGCTCTTTGACAGTGTTGCTCCTCCCTCAACCTCTTCCTCCTCTCATGTCAAGGCAAGTTTACTTATAAAACACATTAAACACAGAGGTAATACAGAGTGTTTCACTTAAAAATAGATCAAAAGTATTTATACAAGAAAATGGAACATTAAATGTGTAAATGCATCAAAAGTCAGAGTGTGTTTAATAGTCAGAGTTCAGTTATCAGTAACCGTTTAAATCAAAGGTGAACACTGAAGTATTCCTTCAACGTTTCAAGGGTTTCTTTAAGGCCTCAGATGGTCAATGTTCCTTTCACTTCACCCAAGGTTACTTATAGGGTTGTGTTAGGTGTGTGTGTGTCTGTGGAGAGATCAGGAAATTTGTGTGGTTTGCATGAGTGTCACCAGTGTTGAATGTTGCAGCTACTGTAACTAAACCTCTGTTTTGTTGAGGATAAAACTGTTGTCATTGTGATCCAACGCAGGATAATTCTTTGGCTGCTGCCGTCTTCTGTTTCCTGGTTTGGGATCAGACTCTTTAGTGTGAGACTGGGATGGACTCACTGCTTTCCCTTTAGTTTGGACTTTTAGTTTAATTGTGAGGACTGACACAAAGGAGGGATTCAAGGGTTTTGTGGTGCACAGGACAAATATTTCATCTACAGTATACGACACGTCTTATCACTCGTCTGTTTGGTTCACTTCTTTCTTTCTTTGTATTTGTTCAGCGACGACGTCTCACTAACTGTCTGTTGCTGAGCTCAAGTGAATTTTACTGAAATAAAATAATAATGACATATTTCTTACATGAATCTGTTTTGTTAGGAGGGAGTTGAACCTACCTGGTATTATTGAGTCCAGTCTTAGGTCCCAGTGTTTTAGTCCAAGTCCAGTCAAGTCCAAGTGGAGTCCTCCACAAATGACACGGCATCACACATGTACACTGTCTAAACCACACTGATAGATGATAATTTGAAAATGTATGTTCCAAATCAAACAATAAATAAATTGTAAAATTAGGAAGTAGTGCACATGTATGAAAATGTAGCCAAAAGGTTGGACTGGACCTACCATTCCTCCATCTCCCATTTCCTAACACAGTCATGACTGAAAAGTTTAGACACTAGCTGGGTGTCTCTGCAAGTGTCCTGGACTGGTTCTCTTCCTGTCTCTCAGGAGGTTTCCTGGGTCTCTGGGTCCCTACATGTCTGAAACTGATTCTTTGTTGTCGTGTTCCTCAGGGTTTTGTCTTGGGTCCTGTTTTATCTGCATCATATATGCATCAAAATTTACAGAAAATTAACTAATGAAAATCAGACACTGCTTTTGAAATGTGGTTCAACAGAATCATTAAAATATAATAATGAAACTGGAGCAAAATGATGGTACCACTGGAAAAGACTGAAAAAATTTGACCATTGACACATGTTGAACTAAGGTGTGTTCTGTTATTAGCATCACAGGTGTCTTCAAACTTCTAATCAGTCAGTCTGTCTATTAAAGTATGAAAATATGTGATTGTGCTGTTTGGTGTCATGGTGTGCTCCACATGGAACATGGACCACAGAAAGTTTAGGAGAGAGTTATCTGAGGAGATTAGAAAGAAAATTACAGACAAACATGTTAAAGGTAAAGTATTTAAGACCATCTCCAAGTGGCCTGATGTTCTTGTAGCTACAGTGTCACATATTATTCAGAAGTTGTAGCCAACCTCCCTGGACGTGGCCACAACAGGAAAATTGATGATGAACTGAAGAGAGAGATAATATGAATGTTAACCAAAGAGCCCAGAAAAACGCCCAAAGACATTAGAGGTGAACTCCAAGGTCAAGGTGTCAGATGTACTAGGAGACATGGAGGAGACTCGGTTATGTTCTGGGGCTGTTTTGCTGCTTCTGACACAGGGAGTCTTGAATTTTTACAGGATACAGTCAGATCTCAAGACTATTTAATCATTCTGGAATGAAATGTGTTGCCCAGTGTCAGAGACCTTGGTCTCAGTCGCAGGTCATTGGTCTTTCAACTGGATAATGAGCCAAAACACACAACTAAAAACACCCACGAATGGCTAAGAGCAAAACATATTCTCCAGTGGTGTTCAGTGAGCCCCGATGTAAATCCTATTGAACATCTGTAGAAGGAGCTGACACATGAAGTCTGGAGAAGGAACCTTTCAAACCTGAGACAGCTGGAGCAGTTTGCTCATGAGGAGTGGACCAAAATACCTGTGGAGGTACAGAAGTATCACTGAGAGTTACAGGAATCACTGGATTACAGTGACTGTCTCAACATACACAACTAAATGTTGACGACATCATCATTTTCATCTTCATCATTATTATTATTATTACTGTAATATTATTGTAATGATAATTTTACTTTAACAACTACTTATAACCATCTACTCTCTACTGTCTCTTCCTGGTCTCCCACTTTTCTTCCTCCCCCCTCCCCCGTCCTCCTCCCTCTTTCCTCTGTCTCTTCTCTTTTCTCTGTTTTCATTTTCTCCAACCGGTCGAGGCAGATCGCTGCCCACTCTGAGTCTGGTTCTGCTGGAGGTTTCTTCCTGTTAAAAGGGAGTTTTTCCTCCATTGTTGCCAAGCGCTGCTCATTGTGGAAATGTTGGGTTTCTCTATGTAAAGTGCCTTGAGATAAATGTTTTTATGACCTGGCGCTATATAAATAAAATAAATTGAATTAAATTTAATTGAATTAAATGTTAAGTTAAGGGTACCATCATTTTGTCCATGACGATTTCATTAGCTTGTTTTTTCAAAATGATTCTGTTGAACTATAATTCAAAAACAATGTCTGATTTCCATTAGTTAATTTTCAGTAAACTTTGATGTATTGTTCCTTTTGTCAGTTTTATGTTATTTTTCTCAGTTTTATGTTATTTCATATTTTATCAACATTTTATATTAATAACAGTTTTATGTTATTTCATTCAAAATGTATCTCATCAGTGATATGCTGACAACATTTAATTGTACATCTCTTTTCAATCCAGATAACACAGACAAGACCGTCTCTTCTTTCATAACAGTTTGACTGCCATTAGAGACTAGACGTTGAACATTTGTCTACAGTTAAACACAGACAGACTGAGGTTCTGGTCATTGCTGCAGATAGTTTATTCAACAATGTTCCCCTGAATATTGGGTCCTTTTCTACAGCAAAACAATCTAATCTAATAAATGTTGGTGCCATCAATCAGACCAGGGTTTGTGGGTCATTTTGAATCTGTGTAATATAAGTATAAGTGTTTGTTTGTCTGTTGTGTCATGAACTGAGCTGGAGATGGTGATTTATACTTTTCTGTTTTCCTGACTGAACTTTTCCAACTCTCTAACTCTTGTTGACAGAGCTGTGTATAACTGAGTGTCATCTTCATAGTCATGATAACTTCTACTGTTATTATGTATAATTCAGCCTAGTGGGGTCATATAGAGGGTAAATAGGAGACATCCCAGAGCTGAACCTTGATGTTCTGCACATGTCCTGCTAGCTCACTCTGATATGTAGTTTCCATTAGAAACAAAATACATCCTGTTTTGTTGAAAAGACTGGAACCAATTTACAACTGTGTCTGAAACCAACCCAGTCTTCCAGTCTGTCTGCTAGAAAACTAAGAAACTGTTGACAGTGTGTGACTCCCTCTAGTGGATGTTGTGGAGTATTGTGTTGTCTTTACTCCAGAGGTTTTTGTTCAGAGTTGAGGTGTTTCCTGTCACTGTGGGCTGCAGAGCACAGTAGTACACAGCAGAGTCTGTCACTGCAGAAGACGAGATGTTCAGATTCATTTGTTTCTTATTATCACTCACTTCAGCAGACAGTCCAAAGTCAGAGTTATTATTTTTTTCAGTTCCTAAATGAGAGATGAGGAACTCTGGTGGTTTTCCTGGATATTGTCGATACCAGAAGAAATAATCATTTCCAGTAGCTGATGTGGAGTATGTGTAGGACAGAGTAACAGAGCTGCCTTCTACACTGAACTCCTCGGGCTTGACTGGAGTCAGTTCTCCACAGCTGACACCTAAAGAAACAGATAAATGTTGTTAAAGACGATGTTAAAGTGTGACTGTTCCAGTGGTTTGTAGCAAACAGATCCTCTAAAGACATTTATTATTCCTGCTTTAACCTACCTTTTAGTATGATGAGAAACAAAGGAAACATTCCACAGTAATGCAGTGAGAGCATCTTCCAGACAGTATGTGTGTTATGTATGGTTTAGATATTGATGCATCTGACAGTGGGAGTTGTTTTCTGTTCTGCTCTTTGACAGTGTTGCTCCTCCCTCAACCTCTTCCTCCTCTCATGTCACTGGATGTTAGAACAACAAAACCACATCTCAATAGATTTTACAATATACAGTCATAATAATTTAATCTTTAAAAGTATTAAACATATTCTAACAAGGAAAATTTAAACACTTCACCCAAAACATAAAACCATCAATAGTAAATGTTATTTATTTATTAATTTTTTTGCACGATTTAAAAATACACAACAAATGAGAAAGAAACAAATAATCTGCAGTGCAGGCAGAGATAAAAACAACCAGTGGATAATTTGAAGCTTCGCTGTGAAAGATGTTAAAGATTTTACAATGCTATACTTAACACAAAATTAACGTACAGTAAATAAGGCCAGTGACAGCTTGAAGCAGGGACATGGGTTTGTCCCTTGGTAATCACGCAGCCTGTCAGCATAGCTCTGGCTCTGGAACCAAATTCCTGGAGTTGAGCTGGACCCTCTACTATGATGGAGTTCTGAACACTGATCAGAACTTGAGCGGTGTTCAGTTGTTGGACTCCTGTGCTAGGCACAGTTTGGCCATAACTAAAACCATGTTCAAAAATAGGGACATCCATCAGTGCACATGGCACCAGGACAACCTTGGCCGTATGTTGATGGTTGAGCTTGTTCTTATATCATGTGACTTGCAGCTGCATGTTTTTGACACTTTGGTTAAGAGAGGAGCTAGGCTGTGAAGATAAGTTGGATAAGGTAGTGGACGAGGATGTCTCTGGAGTCTGAATGGTCTGTGTTCTGAGCAGTCATTGCTGAGGCAGTTGAACAAACTCGCAGTCACAAGATGGCTGGTGCTGGTCATGGCGACAATCCCTGAACCTCTTGGTGGACACCAGTAGTGGGGGATGTTGTCAAGCTGAGTCCTACAGGGTATGGTTGGCATGTGGGACTCCTGAAGTAGCTGACAGGTACCGGCAGGCCAAGTGCCAGACCAAGCCTGGGCATTTGCAGAAGCAAAACCCAGGCATGGGGTGAGTTTGGGGAGGCCTTGGAAGAGGACTTCCTGTAAGCCCTGAAAAGATCCTGGTAAACTATCCGGTTTCCATCTCAGGAGTGGGAAGCACCTTAGTGTCCACACAGTTCCTACTGTGGATGGGGGGATGCTGACCATGAGAATACTTTGGCGATGTCCTTAATGCCACAGACACGTATTCTGAGGAGAAACCAGAGCTTGACTTGGAGGTGGGTTCTCCCATCACAGGGGTTGAGGTCACTGAGGCAGTTAAACAACACAGCAATGGCAGCATCTTGGGGGGTGGATGAGATCCACCCTGAGAACCTCAAGGCTCTGGATGTTGCACAGCCAGCTGGGATGACACCCTCTGCAACATTGCATGGACAACAGGGACAGTGCCTCTGGAGTGGCCAATTGGGGTGGTTCCCATCTTTAAGAAGGAAGACCAGAGGGTGTGTTCCAATTATGGAGGAATCACCCTCCTCAGCCTCCCTGGGAAAGTCTACACCAGGGGACTAGAGAGGAGAGTCGGGCCGTTAGCTGAACCTCTGACTCAGGAGGAACGATGTGGTTTTTGCCCTGGTTGTGGAACAATGGACTAGCCCTGTACCCTGAAGAGGGTGCTGGAGGGCACATGGGAGTTTGCCCAACTTGTCCACATGTGTTTTGTGGATGTTTTTTTAAATAAAAAATAATTTAATTCAGACTTCACTTGGAGGAAACCAGGATAAAGGAGTTTGGCCCAGATCAACCTGATTTAAAAATCCAGCAGGCCAGTGACCGAGGACGGAGTTACACCCGTAGCAAGTTGGCTAATTGGATGTCTTGATGGCAGTGACTTTTATTGATTTCCCTGTGTTGTGGATTGTGGTTTGTCAGACTTGATAAATCTGTTACTTTTAATTGAAATTACTTTATTGAACCAAAGGGGACAGTTTATCAAGTCTAGAGAGTCACTACACATTTGCACACCAAAATAATACAAATTAATGAAATCCATGAAATGATATGCAGGACATGCAAGGTAGGGTTGGGAATTTTAAGAGCTGGACAGCCTTGGGAACAAATGTTGCCACCTCCTTTGAGTCTGACTGCAGCCTGGACGGCAGATACAGTGAACAAAATAAGCAGCTCATTGTGGCCTACTGAGCCACAGTGACTGAAGAAGATGAGATGAGTAAGTCAGTGTGTGTTTCTTTGTTTTCATGGAGTCTTGTGTGTGAATCATCATCCAGTTGGTTTGTCATTGATGTGGATCAGCTGCTCATGTGAATCCTCCCACAGTGTTTCATTAGCAGCTGTAACCACAGTGACTCTGATAAAACAGGAATTAGCAGAATCCATCTGATATGAAGCTGTGGTTTGAACACCACTTCCCTCCTCTTTGAAGAGGAGTCACATATCTGTGTTCAGGTTTTTGTACAGCCTCTTCTACACTTTGTATCACTGTGTTTCTAGAGCACAGTAGTAGAGAGCTGTGTCTGCCAGGGTTAGTCTGTCTATGGTCAGTTAAGTTGATGTATCTGATGTTTGGGACTGATATCGATCTTTGAATTTTTGAGACGTATGTTGACCTGTGGATCCTTTTGCTCCTTTATATGTAGAATAAACTCAGGTGCCTGAAGGTCAGAATGATGTTTGTACCAGAGAAGGGCAACACCACCACTATCACTTGTCTGATATCGACATGTGAGTGTGACAGATTGTCCTTCTCTTCCACTGACTTCATGTTGTACAGGAGAGATTGTGTCTCCAGCTGTTAGTCCTGGAAAAAGTATAGAAAATGAAGCCATTAGACTAAGATTGTCCATGAGGCTGAGAGGAGAAGACAGTGGAAAATGTCAGTGTACAGTGTTACTCTGTGGACAGAAACAGCTCAACTGTAGCTGACATCACCACTAGACTGTAAAGAACTCCTTAGAATACACTTTAGCTTTTAGTCATGTTGTGCAAGTCCAACATTTTCTAGTAGAATCAATGTTGTTTTTGGTTGAACTATTTGATCAATTGATGATTTCTCTTCTCAACATGTATTGATGAAATGCTGTAAATCAGGTTTAGTAGTAAAACTCACCTATGAAGTGAGATAAAAAGCAAAAGAGGTAAAGCAACATGTCTTTGGAGTTGTTGAATCCAAACAGACAGCAGATGAACAATGTTCTTCCACTGCAGTAGAATGAAAAAACTAAAGAGCCTCTCTGCTGCACAGCCCTTCTCCTCAACATCAAGCTGATTGTGCTTTTACTTCCTCAAACATTTCTGCTCTGGAGACACAAACAATCTGATTGGCTGAGTTGGACTGTAGTGGGCGGGGCCACACAATCACCTTGATGTTGTTTGCTCGGTGAGATTCAACTGTGTGTCTTTTCTATTTATTGCTCAGTGATTGTGTTGCTGTTGTCATCAGTCCAAAGACACAGTCTCTGAAAACTGTTGACAGTGTGTGACTCCCTCTAGTGGATGTTGTGGAGTATTGTGTCGTCTTTGCTCCAGAGGTTTTTGTTCAGAGTTGAGGTGTTTCCTGTCACTGTGGGCCTCACAGCACAGTAGTACACAGCAGAGTCTGTCACTGCAGCAGAGGAGATGTTCAGATTCATTTGTTTCTTATTATCACTCACTTCAGCAGACAGTCCAGAGTCAGGGTTGTTATTTTTTCCTGTTCCTAAATGAGAGATGAGGAACTCTGGTGGTTTTCCTGGATATTGTCGATACCAGAAGAAATAATCAGAAACAACTGCTGATGTGGAGTATGTGTAGGACAGAGTAACAGAGCTGCCTTCTACACTGAACTCCTCGGGCTTGACTGGGGTCAGTTCTCCACAGCTGACACCTAAAGAAACAGATAAATGTTGTTAAAGACGATGTTAAAGTGTGATTGTCTGTTCCAGTGGTTTGTAGCAAACAGATCCTCTAAAGACATTTATTATTCCTGCTTTAACCTACCTTTTAGTATGATGAGAAACAAAGGAAACATTCCACAGTAATGCAGTGAGAGCATCTTCCAGACAGTATGTGTGTTATGTATGGTTTAGATATTGATGCATCTGACAGTGGGAGTTGTTTTCTGTTCTGCTCTTTGACAGTGTTGCTCCTCCCTCAACCTCTTCCTCCTCTCATGTCAAGGCAAGTTTACTTATAAAACACATTTTAAACACAGAGGTAATACAGAGTGTTTCATATCAAACTAGACAAAAGTAACAAACTATATAGGAAATATGTGAAAAAAAATAGGGAAACAACATTACACACCTAAAGTGCATTAAAAGTCAGTGTGTTAAATAGTCAGACTTCAGATATCAGTAGCAGTTTAATTCAAAGGTGAACATTAAAGTATTTTCATGTTTTTTAAAAGTTCAAGCACAAGACACTAAGTAGAGAGTGTGAAATATGAAATGAAATTTAATGACAACACAAGTAAAATCTTTGAGAAACATCATCAACAGGACATACATGGCTTATGTCATTGTCAGGATTTGAGAGATCTTGAACTGTCAACATTGAAATGGAATCAGCATGAAAATAGGAGGAGAAGGTGGAAGAAGGTTGGCAGCCCAACTGCAGTAGTGAGGCAGAGGAGATTTTCTGCATCACAGCAGAAGTGTCAGCCTCTGTCCTAAACCAATGGTCTGAGTACTACCTACGGGATAAGTTGCATTTAAGGACGACATTTAAAATGATGATAAACCAAGAATTTGGCATGGGGTTTTTTCCAAGCAGCAAGAAAAGAGATGATGGAGGAATGGTGAAAGATCTGAGGCAGATTTAAAAGGACCAAAGGAAAATCAATGCAGACAAACAATGGTACAAGCCACTTGCCATTGGGTGTTTAATGAGTAAACTGTAGTGACTTGGGTAGAAGACAGGTCACCCAATAAGATATCTCTATCTGGATCAAATTAGATGGGAATTAATTCCTGAACTTTGGAACCCGTAACAGCTAGATAAAAAAAGATAGACTTTTTCCTTAAAAGCTCCTCTCTCATGTGGTGTCCATCAGGGCCCCTTACTGTTCTCATTTGCTTCTTCTGGGTTAATTTTTTTTTTAAATATGATATCTCATTTCACTGCTATGCAGATGACACACAGGTGTACCTCCCACTGCAGCACGATGCTTGGACTCCTATGAAGTCATCATTGGACTGCCTACAAGATGTTAAGGCATGGATGGCTCTAAACCTTCTCAATCTGAACAGAAGAGAAAGAAGATCATTGTTGGATGATTCTCAGCTGTTGAGTTGTTTGAACATGTGCTGTGATAGTCTGAAGGTTTAACAGTGTGTGACTCCCTCTAGTGGATGTTGTGGAGTATTGTGTTGTCTTTGCTCCAGAGGTTTTTGTTCAGAGTTGAGGTGTTTCCTGTCACTGTGGGCTGCAGAGCACAGTAGTACACAGCAGAGTCTGTCACTGCAGCAGAGGAGATGTTCAGATTCATCCGTTTATAGTCATCACTCACATTAACAGACAGTCCAGGGACTGAATTTATTATCTTTCCCTTGTCTGTGTGAGAGATGAGGAACTCTGGTGGTTTTCCTGGATATTGTCGATACCAGAAGAAATAATCACTTCCAGTAGCTGATGTGGAGTATGTGTAGGACAGAGTAACAGAGCTGCCTTCTACACTGAACTCCTCGGGCTTGACTGGAGTCAGTTCTCCACAGCTGACACCTAAAGAAACAGATAAATGTTGTTAAAGACGATGTTAAAGTGTGATTGTCTGTTCCAGTGGTTTGTAGCAAACAGATCCTCTAAAGACATGTATTATTCCTGCTTTAACCTACCTTTTAGTATGATGAGAAACAAAGGAAACATTCCACAGTAATGCAGTGAGAGCATCTTCCAGACAGTATGTGTGTTATGTATGGTTTAGATATTGATGCATCTGACAGTGGGAGTTGTTTTCTGTTCTGCTCTTTGACAGTGTTGCTCCTCCCTCAACCTCTTCCTCCTCTCATGTCAAGGCAAGTTTGCTTATAAAACACATTTTAAACACAGAGGTAATACAGAGTGTTTCACTTAAAAATAGATCAAAAGTAATTATACAGGAAAATGGAATCAAAGGTGAACACTGAAGTATTCCTTCAACGTTTCAAGGGTTTCTTTAAGGCCTCAGATGGTCAATGTTCCTTTCACCTCACCCAAGGTTACTTATAGGGTTGTGTTAGGTGTGTGTCTGTCTGTGGAGAGATCAGGAAATGTGTGTGTGGTTTGCATGAGTGTCACCAGTGTTGAATGTTGCAGCTACTGTAACTAAACCTCTGTTTTGTTGAGGATAAAACTGTTGTCATTGTGATCCAACGCAGGATAATTCTTTGGCTGCTGCCGTCTTCTGTTTCCTGGTTTGGGATCAGACTCTTTAGTGTGAGACTGGGATGGACTCACTGCTTTCCCTTTAGTTTGGACTTTTAGTTTAATTGTGAGGACTGACACAAAGGAGGGATTCAAGGGTTTTGTGGTGCACAGGACAAATATTTCATCTACAGTATACGACACGTCTTTAAAAATTTACTCAACCACAGTTTAAAAGGGTTGATTGTTACAATGTGATCAAGGAATGATTTTCTGTGATGTTTAGGGTCGAGAGCAATAACTTCAACTTTGTCTGAATTTAATAGTAAGACTGTGGTACTTCAACTTCAAGGAAACTCAGGGGTGGAACTGGTGCTATCTATTTTAAGGGAACAAGTTCCATAGCCAGAATGACCAGTAACCATTCCTGTTTCTCTGAGACTGAACTCCAACTATATTCTCAACACTGTGAGGGAAAAATATAGGCCTTTATGCTTTACACCTGGCATGACGTGTGTAACCTCCCTATAGTTCCCCTTAAGGGTAGAGAAGGGGGTTAAGGTCATATATCCTATGCTAAAAGAACCATGACACCTCTATCTCCCTTTATTAAAGTCATATAACTAGTGTGAGAGCACCCATGTATAATGAGTGAAACTGAATGTGCTTCCATGTAACAGACAATGTCAATAGACCCTGAAGCTGAGACAGATAATATCCTAGGTTTCCGGGGGGGAACGTCAGAAGTGGTGTTGGTCCAACACAGCAGGCTCATGTGCTGTATGATAAGGCCATTTCTCCTGATACCAGTAAACTTTATACAACTTAGACATCTGAGTCTCCTGTGTCTTCCTGACTGCCTCATCTTCTTCCAACGGTGCACCTGATATTTCTCCAACAGACACAATCTTTAATTCATAACCCTCCTTGTGTAACTTAGGTCATCTTGGTTATCTTCATGGTTGAACTCAAAGGGTGAACATCAAACACGACCCCTTACAACTACATGACACCATGGATCATCCAGATCCTTATATCTTTAAGACAATCCTGAATTTTGATCATCTGTTTGGTTTCATCTGGCTTCACAGATAAAAATAAGTGTGTATCATCTACATAACAGTGGAAGTTTATATGGTGTTTCATGACGATGATATCTAAAGGAAGCAGGTATAAAATGAAAGTGATTGGTCCTAACACAGAACCCTGTAGAACCCCTTCACTAACTGGAAGGTATATGGAAGAATCATTGCTCACATGAACAAACAACCTATCTGATAAATATGACTGAAACTAGTGCAGTTCCTCTGATCCCAACAACATGTTGCAGCCTCTGTAACAGGATCTTGTAACCAGTGGTATCAAATGCAGAACTAAGATCCAGCTGGACATGTATAGAAACAAGTCCATTGTCCATGAGAAGGTCATTGGTAACTTTCACTAGTGCTGTTTCTGTTACAAAAATGAAGAGATTTGGGGGAAAATAGGTTTGTCTGGGTCTATAGTTACCTAGACCACCAGGGTCCATGGTGGACTGTTAACGTCTTAAGGTTTAATTACTGCAGCTTATAAAGACTGTGGTACATAGACTGTGAATAAAGATAAATTGTTGAGATCCAGAATGGAAGTGTTAATTTAAGGTGAGACTTCTTTGAACTGCCTGGTTGGAACATGGTCTAAGGAAGTTGGACAAAGAAACTGTCAGAGCATTGAGACCAATGTTCCCTCTAATTTTTCATGTATCTGGGCATACACACAAGTTCTCTGAGCAAACTGAGGACTACTGTGAGCAACATCAGATATGCACGCTTTATTTTTAAATAAGTAATTTGTTCCACTTAAAAAAAAAGACAAAAATCTGAAAAATGGGATGTGTAGATGTTATACAGTTTCCCTCTGAAAACTCACTTGCTACTTTGGCATCGCTGCATGTTTTGCAGAGTAGACCTTTCTCACTTGAAAAAGAAAAAATCTCACCCAATTTCACCGCTTTTTCTTCAATTTGCACATACTCCGACAACCATTCCATCTTAAAAGAACTGCATTTCTTTTTTACCGTAGCTTGGTGAGTGGATGTGTCGCTGCATGTTCGTTTCGCCATGATGCAGGGTTTGTATTAGCATCTATTAACCTGCTAGCTAACCTGCACGGCGCATATAGGCGGGGCCCAGACGCAAGCACCGTCAATGCCATGATTGGCTTTGTACCGTAAGTGAACTGTATCGTATCATTGGCTAGACACCTGTCACTCACTGAGTGAGAAACAAAAAAACAATAATATTGGGCGAATTAATTAGATTAGATTAAGTCTAATATTAGATCTTAATTAATACGTTATGTTGATCTTGTTTCTGCGCTGGATAGATTTTCTTGTGCGCTGAGAATGTGCGGGCAGTGCGCGATTGCGCACGCGCGCAGCTTAGAGGGAGCATTGATTGAGACCCAGGATCAATAGAAATTGAACTTTTATCTGGATCAGAGGTGATGTGAACATGATGGAGCTGATAAGTTGAGTAGCCTTTTTCTAAAACACAGAGAGAAACAACACACTTGGTGGATGATTCTCAGCTGTTCAGTTGTTTGAACATGTGTTGTGATAGTCTGAAGGTTTAACAGTGTGTGACTCCCTCTAGTGGATGTAGTGGAGTATTGTGTTGTCTTTGCTCCAGAGGTTTTTGTTCAGAGTTGAGGTGTTTCCTGTCACTGTGGGCTGCAGAGCACAGTAGTACACAGCAGAGTCTGTCACTTTAGCTGAGATGATCTCCAGATCTACACGTTTCTCTGTTTTGTCAATGTGAGCTGTGAACTCAGAACGATTTGGATGAATTATTTTTTCCTCTGTGATGTAGAGCAGGAACTCTGGTCTGGATCTCTGGTATTGTCGGTACCACTGGATATTGTTGATTGAACCTTCATATTCACAGGTCAGGTTGATGTTTCTTCCCTCTGTAACAACTTCTTCAGGACTTTCTGGCTTTATGCTGTTCATGGAACCCATGGCTGCAAAATGAGTATTATTCATGTCAGTTAGTCTGGGAGAGATTGTGACATGGACAGACTCAACAGAGGTTTTTGACTCTTTCATATGTGATCATACTGAGATGGATTAAAACAAACATCCTGTTTTTATGATAAAATGATTAAATATCTTGTTAACACAGCAGGTTCAATGAGACAATGTTTGTAGTAAAACTCACCTATGAAGTGAGATAAAAAGCAAAAGAGGTAAAGCAACATGTCTTTGGAGTTGTTGAATCCAAACAGACAGCAGATGAACAATGTTCTTCCACTGCAGTAGAATGAAAAAACTAAAGAGCCTCTCTGCTGCACAGCCCTTCTCCTCAACATCAAGCTGATTGTGCTTTTACTTCCTCAAACATTTCTGCTCTGGAGACACAAACAATCTGATTGGCTGAGTTGGACTGTAGTGGGCGGGGCCACACAATCACCTTGATGTTGTTTGCTCAGTGAGATTCAACTGTGTGTCTTTTCTATTTATTGCTCAGTGATTGTGTTGCTGTTGTCATCAGTCCAAAGACACAGTCTCTGAAAACTGTTGACAGTGTGTGACTCCCTCTAGTGGATGTTGTGGAGTATTGTGTTGTCTTTGCTCCAGAGGTTTTTGTTCAGAGTTGAGGTGTTTCCTGTCACTGTGGGCTGCACAGCACAGTAGTACACAGCAGAGTCTGTCACTGCAGCAGAGGAGATGTTCAGATTCATTTGTTTCTTATTATCACTCACTTCAGCAGACAGTCCAGAGTCAGGGTTGTTATTTTTTTCAGTTCCTAAATGAGAGATGAGGAACTCTGGTGGTTTTCCTGGATATTGTCGATACCAGAAGAAATAATCAGAAACAGTAGCTGATGTGGAGTATGTGTAGGACAGAGTAACAGAGCTGCCTTCTACACTGAACTCCTCGGGCTTGACTGTCAGTTCTCCACAGCTGACACCTAAAGAAACAGATAAATGTTGTTAAAGACGATATTAATGTGTGATTGTCTGTTCCAGTGGTTTGTAGCAAACAGATCCTCTAAAGACATTTATTATTCCTGCTTTAACCTACCTTTTAGTATGATGAGAAACAAAGGAAACATTCCACAGTAATGCAGTGGGAGCATCTTCCAGACAGTATGTGTGTTATGTATGGTTTAGATATTGATGCATCTGACAGTGGGAGTTGTTTTCTGTTCTGCTCTTTGACAGTGTTGCTCCTCCCTCAACCTCTTCCTCCTCTCATGTTCAATCAGAAGAGACTAAGTAGAGACTGTGTAATTATGGAATGAAATTTATTGACAGGACAAGTAAAATCTTTGGTCCTTTCACTACAACAGGATGTGTGAACCGTGGAGTCGATGCATGAAACAGAAAATTTTGATTAGATGATATTCTCACCCCAAAGAGAAGGGACAGAATAAAATCATACCTTAGTGTGCAGAGCTAGAGGTCAGGGGATGAGGACATGTTAGAGGTGACAGATAATGATGTGGAACATAATGAATAGCACTAACCAGGAGTTTAAGAGGATAAGCTCTACTTAGGCAGGGGTTGCTGATGGTAAAAGAAGAAAGAGAAGTGGGGAGGGAGAAAGCATGAAGTAAGCAGCATAGATGCAAATTTAAATGGAGAAGGCTGAACGCAAAAGGCAACAAAGCCTTGGCAGGGAAGTATTATTCAGGGATTGTGCAAATAATAATAATAATAATACCAAATGGGCTATTATACAGTAAAAGTGATGTGATGATGTATGGGAGTTGAAAATACATGTAGAGGAGAGGCAGACAATACTGCTGTGATACAGGGAAATCAAGATCATGTTCCAGGACAAATATATAATGCAGGAATGGGAGAGACTGACAAAACTACTGATACAGGAGTATTGAGACACATCATCACCAGGACATACATGGCTTATGTCATCAGGATTTGAAAGATCTTGAGTTGTCAACATTGAAACAGTCAGCAAGAAAATAGGAGGAGTAGGTGGAAGAAGATTGGCAGCCCAACTGCAGTAGTGAGGCAGAGAAGATTTCTTGTGTTACAGCAGAAGTGTCAGCCCCTATCTTAAATCAGTGGCTTTAGTGCTGCTTACGGGATGAGTTTAAATAATGATGAACCGCTACTTTGACAATGGGTTTTTGCAATGAGTAAGAAAAGAGATTATGGAGAAATAGTGAAAAGTCTGAGGTGGCTTTAGAAGGACAAAAGGAGAATCAATGAGGGTAAACAATGGTTCAATCCCCTTGCCCTTGGGTGTTTCATAAGTACTGTAATAACCTAAATGGAGAACGTGTCACTCAATAATATATCTCTCTGTGGATCAAATAAATTAGATGGGGATTAATTCCTGAACTTAGGAGCTCATAACAGGAACCCATAAGATTTTTCCTCAAAAGCTTTCTCTCTCATGTGTTGTCCCTCAGGGGCCCTTACTGTTCTCATTTGCTTCTTTTGGGTTCATTTTTTTTTTTTTAATATGACATCTGTTTTATATATCCCATGTCTCATTTCACTGCTATGCAGATGACACACAGGTAGACCTTCCACTGAAGCACAATGCTAGGACTTCTTTGAAGGCATTATTGGACTGCCTACAAGATGTTAAGACATGGATGGCTCTAAACCTTCTCAATCTGAACAAACAGAAAACTGAAGTCCTACTATTTGGAGCCCCTGACCTCCACAACCTCAACAGTTTGATAAATTATATTAGACCTTCTGCAAAGAAACCTGGGCATGATTCTCAACAACAGTTTAAACTTCAACAAACAGATTAATACTGTGATTAAAAGTAGCTTTAATCAACTGGTTTTTTCCAAAGGTAAAACCAGTTCTGTCTCTTAAGGACTTTGAGAAGGTCGTCCATGCCTTCATCTCTTCTCTACACTACTGTAATAATCTGCAGGTGTTGGAGTGTCTCAGACTAGTAGACTGCAGCTGGTCCAAAATGCTACAGCTCGACTTTTAACTGGCGCAGATAAACAAGATCATGGACTGACACCTTCCTACCTCAGTGAACTTGTAGTTTTTAATGCTCCACCAGATCACTGAGGTCTGCAGAACAATTACTTCTTATGATTCCTGATCTAGATTAAAAACAACAGAGACCAGGCCTTTGCAGTAGCTGCTCCTAGATTATGGACAATTTCCCTCTGTACATCAGGACCTCCCCATCAGTTGATATTTTTAAAATATGTTTGAAAGCCCACTTATATTCACGGCTTTTGAAACTTTCATTGTTTTTACTATTTAAGGCTGTTGTATAATTTTATGAGCAGCATGGTGGCACATGGGGTTAGCGCTGTTGTCTCACAGCAAGAAGGTCCTGTGTTCGGGTTTCCTCCAGGAGGTCCAGTTTCCTCCCTGCTAAAAACATGCAACACATTGGGGATCGGTGAACTGAGCAGACTAAATTCCCCTAGGTATTGATGTGAGTGTGAATGGTTGTTCATCTATGTGTGGGATGAGCTGGTGACGGTCCAGGGTGGAACCTGCCTTTTGCCCGTAAGCAGCTGGAATAGGCTGTTGGGGACGAAGGGGTAGAAAATGGTGATGGATGTATAATTTTATTATATTCTTAAATTGTACAACACTGTTGTCAACTGCTGTTGTTTTTAAATGTGCTTCATGAATAAATCTGACTTGGTTTGACTTGACTGTTTCCAATACAAAACAACAAGTTTGTGATGAGTGAAGAGAAAGAACATCATAGGTGGATGATTCTCAGCTGTTCAGTTGTTTGAACATGTGTTGTGATAGTCTGAAGGTTTAACAGTGTGTGACTCCCTCTAGTGGATGTTGTGGAGTATTGTGTTGTCTTTGCTCCAGAGGTTTTTGTTCGGAGTTGAGGTGTTTCCTGTCACTGTGGGCTGCAGAGCACAGTAGTACACAGCAGAGTCAGACAGTTGAAGCTTCTGGATCTTCAGAGGAACTGAGTTGTCTTTGACCGTAGCAACAAATTTGTCTTTTCGGAACCCTGGATCATTGTGTTCTGCTTTATAATGTCTCAGGATAAACATACTTGGGAAAATTATTAACTTCTTGTTTGTACCAGAACAGAGTGGGACTTGTGCTACTGGTCTTAAAAGTACAGTTGAGTGTAACTGTGTCTCCTTCAGCAGCAGTGACATCTCCTGTTGGCTGGATCACTGTGTCTTGTCCTTTACACTCTGAGGAAGAACAGAACATGCAGAGGAAGAGATGAATGAATAAAGATGGTTGATTAAAGGAGAACAATCAGTAGGTTTAAAGAGTTACCTAGCCAGAGAGTCACACACACACACACACGTAGAATAGATGTGATAATGTTGTTAAAGACGATGTTAAAGTGTGATTGTCTGTTCCAGTGGTTTGTAGCAAACAGATCCTCTAAAGACATTTATTATTCCTGCTTTAACCTACCTTTTAGTATGATGAGAAACAAAGGAAACATTCCACAGTAATGCAGTAAGAGCATCTTCCAGACAGTATGTGTGTTATGTATGGTTTAGATATTGATGCATCTGACAGTGGGAGTTGTTTTCTGTTCTGCTCTTTGACAGTGTTGCTCCTCCCTCAACCTCTTCCTCCTCTCATGTCACTGGATGTTAGAACAACAAAACCACATCTCAACATGACTACAGGTTGTTCTTGGTATCAACATGATCCTTGCTCTCTGGCTGAGTTCAGTACCTCAACACAAACCTGGTAATTAATAATACCAGAATCCACTGCTGTGGTAAATACTGACTCTGAATTTGCTAATAATCTCAATGTTTTTTCTGCCTGTTTTGAGGCTAACAATCCTAACAATAGCCATACTAACATTAGCAGTAATTACCTCAGTGAACAGAGAATCAGTATTGCAGAAAGTGACATGTTCAGGCCTCTGAAGCAGGTTTGTTGTTTATTGATTATAGCTCTACTTTCAAAACAATCCTCACCCAGAGACTGTTCACAACGCTGAGAGATCTTCGACAGAACAATATGTTGTGTGCATGGATTTTGGACTTCCTGGCTGAACGCTGGCAGTTTTTTTCTCCAACTCCATCAACACCAGAGCTCCACATGGGTACTCAGCCCATGGCTGTACTCCTATTACACCTATGAATGCAGAGCCACACAACTACAACAACTACTACTACAGCTGGGTTATGTCTCCAACAATGATGAGTGAGGTGAGGAACGTAGCATCATGGTGTCAGAACAACTGCCTTAAACTGAATGTCTCAAAACTAAGGAGCTGGTGGTGGATTTCAGCAGGAGGCAGCAGTGTTCTTACATTTCCATTAACACCAATGAGGCTCTGGAGAGACAGTGACCAGCTTTAAATACGTGGGTGTCAAAATCTCTGAGGACCTTACATGGACTGATCACATCCAAAGCAAAACAAAAAGGGAAACCAGCGCCTGTAAAATCACACAATATTGGTGGTTTCAATGAGAACTTCAGCAGAAGTAGTCACTTCTGCAGATTCTGTTCTATTGATCGTGAATCTTTCACTTCTTCTGCCTTAGCAAAAGCCTCAATCAGAACAGTTGAATCCCACAATGACCATGTGCAGCTGTTGGGTACATCAGGCTTAAAGTCGTCTGCAGGCATCAAATTTGATTCAAAATTCAATGATCTTTCCTTCTTCCATGTATGCCAACCTGATCTACCTCCATGCTTAGGCCATGATCTGTTTGAAAGTGTTGTGTCATATGATTTGGCGTTGTATATCAGCCATATTATCACATAGCAAAAGGAGTTCAGTTATGTAGAGCTAAACTGCCGTATAGATCACTTTTGTTTCCTTGGCAGTGATGCTAACAACAAACCAAGTTATTAGTTATTATTATCAGACCTAACCATTTGCTTTGGGCCTCTTATACGTTTATGGACTCTACAATTTGAGAGTAAGCACACGTATTTCAAACAATGTGCTTGCAAACTGCACAACTTCAAGAACCTCTGCTCCACTCTTGCTGAAAGGCATCAGCTTGTAATCAGAAAAGAAAAAAACTAAATATGATCAGATAAGATAACGTGATGTGCTTATGACATCACACCTTGATGAAGCAGGCATAGCTTTTGCTAAATATAAGCATATTACTATGGTAGAGAGATTGAGGCAGCAATTTGAAAAACATGCAGATTTACTTGATTTAGATTTGTTTGATGCAAAAAAGAATTGTATATCCAGGCCGGCATATGTTAGAATATCATGTGGCAAATGTGGAGATAGTCATCTGATTATATGCATACAACACAGAATAGAATACTAATATTTCTGTAGTTAAAAGTGAAAAAGCATAGTGTATCCTGCAATAATGAGGGTGGCAGATGTTACCAGATATTGATCCATACACATAATACATACATAATATTTTCCTCATTCTAGAGCCTGTGTCCATTTCTGCTTCACTAAGGCAGATGTCCACATGCATCCCACTGGACCAAAGCTCTTCACTTTCAAGCAGTTCCTTGTCCTCTCCTCCAAGATCACCCTTGCCTGCACAGGCAAATTGGCTTAACAATTTTAAAGTAAACTGGGACAAAATGCCCCCCAGTCTATACACATGCATTCAGAATGGAAGAAGGCCTTCACCAGCAGACAGGAGGCAGGTGATCCAAGATACTTGTTGATGACATGCGCAAGTGACAAGTGACATAGCGACAGTATCCCCAGTCATTTATAGATACAATGGATGATGGAAAAACAACCGTGGAGGCAGGTTATGAATCTCTTCTGTGTCAGATAAAGACACGCATAGAATATTTGAACAGAAACAACACACTTGCTCGTCGCAGAACATTAAAGGATGAAAATGGAACTAAACCACAAGGTCCTGCAGATACTTATGGTTGCACACAATGGCAGCCTGAGCTTCCACCTGAAGAGACAGAAGCATCTCTAGAAAATAAGAGACAAAAGCTGATGGAGCTCTTTTCATAGGAAGGTTCCTCAGGAATGGAAAGAGCAGAAGTATTAAAACTTATGGAAACAACATATTACTAGCAGTGCCAAATGATGAATGCAAACCCTGCACCAGCCTTGGGAGATGTGAAGCAGCAATGGCCATACTTGTTCTTCTCAAGCACCATGTGCACTCATTTTGAAATGCTGACCAATGTTCCAACTGTCCAAAAGATTGAGGCTTTTCTTGAAGATCATGGCAGAAACCTCATGGAGTTCTTCAAACAAAATCCAACAAATGATGATGTAAAGGCTCTCTTCAGGACTGACTGCAGTGTGACTGTTTCAAACATCCTTCAGGTTCTAATGACACATGCCCTTATCATCCAAATTGATGTAAGATTATCTTTGTTTCAGTGTCTGTTTTAACAATATTATAGTTAGATATTTTCTTCTTTCATTACATAAAGTCTTTTCCATTACTCTAAAATTCCCATCCATTCATTGTCAATCAACATGTATCTGCAAAGTGAGAGGAGGGCCTCCCCTTTTTAAAACAGGATAAGAACAATATTAAAATTCAACAGTCCAAGATCTCACGACCAGGCTCCAGTCTTTGTCCTCCTGTACTCTCGTCCCGTCCTCCACTCTCAGCAACTTCACCGCGGAGCACTTGGCCCCTCACTTCCACCGGACTGCTCCAGCGACGCTGCAGACCTGGAACACAGGAGATGGCCAGCAGTCTACTGGACAACACATGGTGCGCTTCACTAGTTCAGGGTGGTCAGGCTGCAGCTACAGTGTATCAGTCAGAGATTCACAGCTTTGTGGCAGAAGTTCCTACTTCTGCCCTTCGCATCCAAAGGCCTCCAATAAACTGTCCCTCACGTCTCTGTGGGCCCTCGTGGTCCTCAGCTCCTTTGCCCTGCTCTC
>CM028916.1:139974-161604 GCA_016801845.1 Polydactylus sextarius
AACAAACTACACTTTATACAAGTACCGTTATTAGTAAAGGAGGCAGAGGAATAACTAAACATCTGACACACCGCACAGGAGAGAGCAGGAGAGGGGGAGCGAGAAAGAGGAGAGGCCATAGAGAAGTGCTAGTTAGCTTAAAAAGTTAGTGCTTAGTGTGAAGTTTCAGAGGGTAGGTGACTTTAAGCGCTTTAATAAACAAATTGTGTGCGAGAACTTACTTCTCACTGAGAAGTAAGTTGAGAAGTAAGTACGTGAATTGTTTTTTCGCTAGAGAGAGAGAAAGACAGCTGTGAGGGACTATCACCGACAGGAAGGAAGTGACGCAATACATTACCGCAGCACGTAGGACGTATGCCACACCGACGTCTCCTCCTACACACACTATCCAGGAAAACAGGGGACAAAACCAAGACATAACAGAAGTACTGAAGCACACAGAGAGAAACTGTATGTAGAACTGAAAGAACCACCTCTTAATCCATGTACACAGGTGAAAAACCTGGTTTTATATTTGATTCTAGTTTCCTTGTAGTCCTGTTTTTCCATGTTTTTCCAAGTCCAGACACCACCATGTAGAGCTACTCTGTCAACCAGCAGGTGAATCTCACTATTTCCACCACTCCACAGTGTATTTCCGATGTTAAACAATATGTACTTCTTGTTCACAGAAGCTCCAGTCAGGTCAGTCGCACCCCTATCACTGCTCAAACATGTCATCAGACCACTGTCTCTCGCAGTAGTTTGAGCGTTCCCATGGCAACACCTCTCAGAGAGCTGGATGGAAAATGTGGAGTGGACTTCAGTCTACCACGGCAACAACAGCGAGTTTTGTTAAAAATGTAGCAAAGGTAGCTCACACATCGACAGGTAGCTCACACATCGACACTGCTCTCAGCTGGTTCAAATTTACCTTGCAAATCGAACACAGTTCAACTCCCTTGGACACTCCATCGTCTTTATCCTTTACCTCCTCTCACTTGGACAAGTCATCAGCACACACACATCCAACACACACAACTAAAAGACCTCCTCATCCCACAAACCACAACACACTCTGTGCTGCTGCTGCATGTCTGTGGGATGATGTCATCCATATAACAAATTCTATCTAAAATCCTTGCAAGGTTAATTGTTTGTTAAGGAGTATTTACTGCTCTCTATAGAAGCCTCAATAACACAGGGAATTGTATTTCATGCTCTGTAAGACTGTGAAACGACTCAACTGAAGTGAAGTGAAGTGAATGGCTCTTTAACAGAAAGGGGTGGAGCTATGCAGGGAGGCACCAGGAAGTAGGAAGTAAAGGTGGAAAAAGAAGTTTGTGAAGGGGATGAATGGTGTGTTTGTGAATTGTTGAGGAATCTCAAAGCCCCACTACAAACCTGAGAAGGCTGCTATTAGATATTAAAGCATCAACCAGGTCGACCTGCCCATAAAAAAAAGGATTTATAAAAGAAGACGGACCTTTTCTTTGGATGTGTCTGAGGAGCCTGACCTGGTGGTGAGATCCACCTGATTTAACTTTCTCTGTGTTTTGCAATGCATTGTAAAGGACTTGTTTATTGAGGTGGTTTTTAATTTTCAGATTTTTCTTTTTTTAGTTTCTGAAGCAACTGATTGGGATTTTAAAGGACTTGGGGAAGGAGGAGCCTTTATGTTGTACATATTACTGAACTGGTGAAAATGTTTGTGTGAATTGTCATTGATGTGGATCAGCTGCTCATGTGAATCCTCCCACAGTGTTTCATTAGCAGCTGTAACCACAGTGACTCTGATAAAACAGGAATTAGCAGAATCCATCTGATATGAAGCTGTGGTTTGAACACCACTTCCCTCCTCTTTGAAGAGGAGTCACGTATCTATGTTCAGGTTTTTGTACAGCCTCTTCTACACTTTGTATCACTGTGTTTCTAGAGCACAGTAGTAGAGAGCTGTGTCTGCCAGGGTTAGTCTGTCTATGGTCAGTTCAGTTGATGTATCTGATGTTTGAGACTGATATCGATCTTTGAATTTTTGAGACGTATGTTGACCTGTGGATCCTTTTGCTCCTTTACATGTAGAATAAACTCAGGTGCCTGAAGGTCAGAATAATTTTTTTGTACCAGAGAAGGGCAACACCACCACTATCACTTGTCTGATATCGACATGTGAGTGTGACAGATTGTCCTTCTCTTCCACTGACTTCATGTTGTACAGGAGAGATTGTGTCTCCAGCTGTTAGTCCTGGAAAAAGTATAGAAAATGAAGCCATTAGAATAACATTGTCCGTGAGGCTGAGAGGAGAAGACAGTGGAAAATGTCAGTGTACAGTGTTACTCTGTGGACAGAAACAGCTCAACTGTAGCTGACATCACCACTAGACTGTAAAGAACTCCTTAGAATACACTTTAGCTTTTAGTCATGTTGTGCAAGTCCAAAATTTTCTAGTAGAATCAAGGTTGTTTTTGGTTGAACTTTTTTCAATTGATGATTTCTCCTCTAAACATGTGTTGATGAAATACTGTAAATCAGGTTTAGTAGAAAAACTCACCTATGAAGTGAGATAAAAAGCAAAAGAGGTAAAGCAACATGTCTTTGGAGTTGTTGAATCCAAACAGACAGCAGATGAACAATGTTGTTCCACTGCAGTAGAATGAAAAAACTAAAGAGCCTCTCTGCTGCACAGCCCTTCTCCTCAACATCAAGCTGATTGTGCTTTTACTTCCTCAAACATTTCTGCTCTGGAGACACAAACAATCTGATTGGCTGAGTTGGACTGTAGTGGGCGGGGCCACACAATCACCTTGATGTTGTTTGCTCAGTGAGATTCAACTGTGTGTCTTTTCTATTTATTGCTCAGTGTTTGTGTTGCTGTTGTCATCAGTCCAAAGACACAGTCTCTGAAAACTGTTGACAGTGTGTGACTCCCTCTAGTGGATGTTGTGGAGTATTGTGTTGTCTTTGCTCCAGAGGTTTTTGTTCAGAGTTGAGGTGTTTCCTGTCACTGTGGGCTTCACAGCACAGTAGTACACAGCAGAGTCTGTCACTGCAGCAGAGGAGATGTTCAGATTCATTTGTTTCTTATTATCACTCACTTCAGCAGACAGTCCAGAGTCAGGGTTGTTATTTTTTTTAGTTCCTAAATGAGAGATGAGGAACTCTGGTGGTTTTCCTGGATATTGTCGATACCAGAAGAAATAATCACTTCCAGTAGCTGATGTGGAGTATGTGTAGGACAGAGTAACAGAGCTGCCTTCTACACTGAACTCCTCGGGCTTGACTGGAGTCAGTTCTCCACAGCTGACACCTAAAGAAACAGATAAATGTTGTTAAAGACGACGTTAAAGTGTGATTGTCTGTTCCAGTGGTTTGTAGCAAACAGATCCTCTAAAGACATTTATTATTCCTGCTTTAACCTACCTTTTAGTATGATGAGAAACAAAGGAAACATTCCACAGTAATGCAGTGAGAGCATCTTCCAGACAGTATGTGTGTTATGTATGGTTTAGATATTGATGCATCTGACAGTGGGAGTTGTTTTCTGTTCTGCTCTTTGACAGTGTTGCTCCTCCCTCAACCTCTTCCTCCTCTCATGTCAAGGCAAGTTTACTTATAAAACACATTTTAAACACAGAGGTAATACAGAGTGTTTCATATCAAACTAGATAAAAAACAACAAACTACATAGGGAATATATATAAAAATGCAAACAAATTTGAAAACTAAAGTTGCATTAAAAGTCACAGTGCATTGAATATTTATCATTTATCAGAAGCAGATTAATTCAAAGGTTAACATTACAATATTTTTTACGTTTTTTAAAAGGTCAATCAGAAGAGACTAAGTAGAGACTGTGCAATTATGGAATGAAATTTATTGACAGGACAAGTAAAATCTTTGATCCTTTCACTCCAACAGGATGTGGGAACCATGGAGTCGATGCATGAAACAGAAAATTTTGATTAGATGATATTCTCACCCCAAAGAGTAGGGACAGAATAAAATCATACCTTAGTGTGCAGAGCTAGAGGTCAGGGGATGAGGACATGTTAGAGGTGACAGATAATGATGTGGAACATAATGAATAGCACTAACCAGGAGTTTAAGAGGATAAGCTCTACTTAGGCAGGGGTTGCTGATGGTAAAAGAAGAAATAGAAGTGGGGAGGGAGAAAGCATGAAGTAAGCAGCATAGATGCAAATTTAAATGGAGAAGGCTGAAAAAAGGCAACAAAGCCTTGGCAGGGAAGTATTATTCAGGGATTGTGCAAATAATAATAATAATAATTATACCAAATGGGCTATTATACAGTAAAAGTGATGTGATGATGCATGGGAGTTGAAAACACATGTAGAGGAGAGGCAGACAATACTGCTGTGATACAGGGAAATCAAGATCATGTTGCAAGGGAGTTGAAATTACATGTATAAGAGATGGTGATAATACTGCTGTAATGCAGGGAAATCAAGATCATGTTCCAGGACAAATATATAATGCAGGAATGGGAGAGACTGACAAAACTGCTGATACAGGAGAATTGAGACACATCATCACCAGGACATACATGGCTTATGTCATAACCAAGATTTGAGAGATCTTGAGTTGTCAACATTGAAACAGTCAGCAAAAAAATAGGAGGAGTAGGTGGAAGAAGATTGGCAGCCCAACTGCAGTAGTGAGGCAGAGAAGATTTCTTGTGTTACAGCAGAAGTGTCAGCCCCTATCTTAAATCAGTGGCTTTAGTGCTGCTTACGGGATGAGTTTAAATAATGATGAACCGCTACTTTGACAATGGGTTTTTGCAATGAGTAAGAAAAGAGATTATGGAGAAATAGTGAAAAGTCTGAGGTGGCTTTAGAAGGACAAAAGGAGAATCAATGAGGGTAAACAATGGTTCAATCCCCTTGCCCTTGGGTGTTTCATAAGTACTGTAATAACCTGAATGGAGAACGTGTCACTCAATAATATATCTCTCTGTGGATCAAATAAATTAGATGGGTATTAATTCCTGAATTTAGGAGCTCATAACAGGAACCCATAAGACTTTTCCTCAAAAGTTTCTCTCTCATGTGTTGTCCCTCAGGGGCCCTTACTGTTCTCATTGGCTTCTTCTGGGTTCATTTAAAAAAAAAAAAAAAAAAATATGACATCTGTTTATATATCCCACACGTCTCATTTCACTGCTATGCAGATGACACACAGGTAGACCTTCCACTGAAGCACAATGCTAGGACTTCTTTGAAGGCATTATTGGACTGCCTACAAGATGTTAAGGCATGGATGGCTCTAAACCTTCTCAATCTGAACAAACAGAAAACTGAAGTCCTACTATTTGGAGCCCCTGACCTCCACAACCTCAACAGTTTGATAAATTATATTAGACCTTCTGCACAGAAACCTGGGCATGATTCTCAACAATAGTTTAATCTTCAACAAACAGATTAATAATGTGGTTAAAAGTAGCTTTAATCAACTCTGGTTTCCTCCAAAGGTGAAACCAGTTCTGTCTCTTAAGGACTTTGAGAAGGTCGTCCATGCCTTCATCTCTTCTCTACACTACTGTAATAATCTGCAGGTGTTGGAGTGTCTCAGACTAGTAGACTGCAGCTGGTCCAAAATGCTACAGCTCGACTTTTAACTGGCACAGATAAACAAGACCATGGACTGACACCTCCCTACCTCAGTGAACTTGTAGTTTTTAATGCTTCACCAGATCACTGAGGTCTGCAGAACAATTACTTCTTATGATTCCTGATCTAGATTAAAAACAACAGAGACCAGGCCTTTGCAGTAGCTGCTCCTAGATTATGGACAATTTCCCTCTGTACATCAGGACCTCCCCATCAGTTGATATTTTTAAAATATGTTTGAAAGCCCACTTATATTCACCGGCTTTTGAAACTTTCATTGTTTTTATTATTTGAGGCTATTGTATAATTTTATGAGCAGCACGGCGGCACATGGGGTTAGTGCTGTTGTCTCACAACAAGAAGGTCCTGTGTTCAGGTTTCCTCCAGGCATGAATAAATCTGACTTGGTTTGACTTGCCAATACAAAAACAACAAGTTTGTGATGAGTGAAGAGAAAGAACATCATAGGTGGATGATTCTCAGTTCAGTTGTTTGAACTGTCAGTCTGCAGCAGATGTTGTGGAGTATTGTGATGTCTTTGCTCAGAGGAACTGAGGTGTTTTTGTCTGTGGGCTGCAGAGCACAGTAGCATTAAATCTGTCTGAAGCTTCTGGATCCCTGAACTGAGCATGAATTAAATTGTTTGTGACACATGTCAGCAGATACTTTGGGAAAATCATTAACTTCTTGTTTGTACCAGAACAGAGTGGGACTTGTGTCACTGGTCTTAAAAGTACAGTTGAGTGTAACTGTGTCTCCTTCAGCAGCAGTGACATCTCCTGTTGGCTGGATCACTGTGTCTTGTCCTTTACACTCTGAGGAAGAACAGAACATTTAGAGGAAGAGATGAATGAATAAAGATGGTTGATTAAAGGAAAACAATCAGTAGGTTTAAAGAGTTACCTAGCCAGAGAGTCACACACACACACATGTAGAATAGATGTGATAATGTTGTTAAAGACAATGTTAAAGTGTGATTGTCTGTTCCAGTGGTTTGTAGCAAACAGATCCTCTAAAGACATTTATTATTCCTGCTTTAACCTACCTTTTAGTATGATGAGAAACAAAGGAAACATTCCACAGTAATGCAGTGAGAGCATCTTCCAGACAGTATGTGTGTTATGTATGGTTTAGATATTGATGCATCTGACAGTGGGAGTTGTTTTCTGTTCTGCTCTTTGACAGTGTTGCTCCTCCCTCAACCTCTTCCTCCTCTCATGTCACTGGATGTTAGAACAACAAAACCACATCTCAATAGATTTTACAATATACAGTCATAATAATTTAATCTTTAAAATTATTAAACATATTTTAACAAGGAAAATTTAAACACTTCACCCAAAACATAAAACCATCAATAGTAAATATAAATGTTATTTATTTATTAATTTTTTTACACAACAAATGAGAAAGAAACAAATAATCTGCAGTGCAGGCAGAGATAAAAACAACCAATGGATAATTTGAAGCTTCGCTGTGAAAGATGTTAAAGATTTTACAACGCTATACTTAACACAAAATTAACGTACAGTAAATAAGGCCAGTGACAGCTTGAAGCAGGGACATGGGTTTGTCCCTTGGTGATCATGCAGCCTGTCAGCATAGCTCTGGCTCTGGAACCAAATTCCTGGAGTTGAGCTGGACCCTCTACTATGATGGAGTTCTGAACACTGATCAGAACTTGAGCGATGTTCAGTTGTTGGACTTCTGTGCTAGGCACAGTTTGGCCATAACTAAAACCATGTTCAAAAATAGGGACATCCATCAGTGCACATGGCACCAGGACAACCTTGGCCGTAGGTTGATGGTTGACCTTGTTCTTATATCATGTGACTTGCAGCTGCATGTTTTTGACACTTTGGTTAAGAGAGGAGCTAGGCTGTGAAGATAAGTTGGATAAGGTAGTGGACGAGGATGTCTCTGGAGTCTGAATGGTCTGTGTTCTGAGCAGTCATTGCTGAGGCAGTTGAACAAACTCGCAGTCACAAGATGGCTGGTGCTGGTCATGGCGACAATCCCTGAACCTCTTGGTGGACACCAGTAGTGGGGGATGTTGTCAAGCTGAGTCCTACAGGGTATGGTTGGCATGTGGGACTCCTGAAGTAGCTGACAGGTACCGGCAGGCCAAGTGCCAGACCAAGCCTGGGCATTTGCAGAAGCAAAACCCAGGCATGGGGGGTGAGTTTGGGGAGGCCTTGGAAGAGGACTTCCTGTAAGCCCTGAAAAGATTCTGGTAAACTATCCGGTTTCCATCTCAGGAGTGGGAAGCACCTTAGTGTCCACACAGTTCCTACTGTGGATGGGGGGATGCTGACCATGAGAATACTTTGGCGATGTCCTTAATGCCACAGACACGTATTCTGAGGAGAAACCAGAGCTTGACTTGGAGGTGGGTTCTCCCATCACAGGGGTTGAGGTCACTGAGGCAGTTAAACAACACAGCAATGGCAGCATCTTGGGGGGTGGATGAGATCCGCCCTGAGAACCTCAAGGCTCTGGATGTTGCACAGCCAGCTGGGATGACACCCTCTGCAACATTGCATGGACAACAGGGACAGTGCCTCTGGAGTGGCCAATTGGGGTGGTTCCCATCTTTAAGAAGGAAGACCAGAGGGTGTGTTCCAATTATGGAGGAATCACCCTCCTCAGCCTCCCTGGGAAAGTCTACACCAGGGGACTAGAGAGGAGAGTCGGGCCGTTAGCTGAACCTCTGACTCAGGAGGAACGATGTGATTTTTGCCCTGGTTGTGGAACAATGGACTAGCCCTGTACCCTGAAGAGGGTGCTGGAGGGCACATGGGAGTTTGCCCAACTTGTCCACATGTGTTTTGTGGATGTTTTTAAGTAAAAAATAATTTAATTCAGACTTCACTTGGAGGAAACCAGGATAAAGGAGTTTGGCCCAGATCAACCTGATTTAAAAATCCAGCAGGCCAGTGACCGAGGACGGAGTTACACCCGTAGCAAGTTGGCTAATTGGATGTCTTGATGGCAATGACTTTTATTGATTTTCCTGTGTTGTGGATTGTGGTTTGTCAGACTTGAGAAATCTGTTACTTTTAATTGAAATTACTTTATTGAACCAAAGGGGACAGTTTATCAAGTCTAGAGAGTCACTACACATTTGCACACCAAAATAATACAAATCAATGAAATCCATGAAATGATATGCAGGACATGCAGGGTAGGGTTGGGAATTTTAAGAGCTGGACAGCCTTGGGAACAAATGTTGCCACCTCCTTTGAGTCTGACTGCAGCCTGGACTGCAGATACAGTGAACAAAATAAGCAGCTCATTGTGGCCTACTGAGCCACAGTGACTGAAGAAGATGAGATGAGTGAGTCAGTGTGTGTTTCTTTGTTTTCATGGAGTCTTGTGTGTGAATCATCATCCAGTTGGTTTGTCATTGATGTGGATCAGCTGCTCATGTGAATCCTCCCACAGTGTTTCATTAGCAGCTGTAACCACAGTGACTCTGATAAAACAGGAATTAGCAGAATCCATCTGATATGAAGCTGTGGTTTAAACACCACTTCCCTCCTCTTTGAAGAGGAGTCACATATCTGTGTTCAGGTTTTTGTACAGCCTCTTCTACACTTTGTATCACTGTGTTTCTAGATCACAGTAGTAGAGAGCTGTGTCTGCCAGGGTTAGTCTGTCTATGGTCAGTTCAGTTGATGTATCTGTTGTTTGGGACTGATATTGATCTTTGTGATGATCAGGAATATATTCTCTATCCCAACGATCTTTTGCTCCTTTAACAAGAATAAACTCAGGTGCCTGAAGGTCAGAATGATGTTTGTACCAGTAAAGGTAAACACCTCTATCACTTGTCTGATATCGACATGTAAGTGTGACAGATTGTCCTTCTCTTCCACTGACTTCATGTTGTTCAGGAGAGATTGTGTCTCCAGCTGTTAGTCCTGGAAAAAGTATAGAAAATGAAGCCGTTAGACTAAGATTGTCCATGAGGCTGAGAGGAGAAGACAGTGGAAAATGTCAGTGTACAGTGTTACTCTGTGGACAGAAACAGCTCAACTGTAGCTGACATCACCACTAGACTGTAAAGAACTCCTTAGAATACACTTTAGCTTTTAGTCATGTTGTGCAAGTCCAACATTTTCTAGTAGAATCAAGGTTGTTGTTGGTTGAACTTTTGTCAATTGATGATTTCTCCTCTAAACATGTATTGATGAAATGCTGTAAATCAGGTTTAGTAGTAAAACTCACCTATGAAGTGAGATAAAAAGCAAAAGAGGTAAAGCAACATGTCTTTGGAGTTGTTGAATCCAAACAGACAGCAGATGAACAATGTTGTTCCACTGCAGTAGAATGAAAAAACTAAAGAGCCTCTCTGCTGCACAGCCCTTCTCCTCAACATCAAGCTGATTGTGCTTTTACTTCCTCAAACATTTCTGCTCTGGAGACACAAACAATCTGATTGGCTGAGTTGGACTGTAGTGGGCGGGGCCACACAATCACCTTGATGTTGTTTGCTCAGTGAGATTCAACTGTGTGTCTTTCATGAGTCCAAAGACACAGTCTCTGAAAACTGTTGACAGTGTGTGACTCCCTCTAGTGGATGTTGTGGAGTATTGTGTTGTCTTTGCTCCAGAGGTTTTTGTTCAGAGTTGAGGTGTTTCCTGTCACTGTGGGCTTCACAGCACAGTAGTACACAGCAGAGTCTGTCACTGCAGCAGAAGAGATGGTCATTTTTATTTTGTTTTCTTCCACTTCAGTTTTCAGTCCAGAGGTTGCATTGTTTAAAATTTTTCCCGTAGAGAAGTGAGAGATGAGGAACTGTGGTGGTTTTCCTGGATATTGTCGATACCAGTAGAAATAATCAGAATCAGTTGGTTTTTTGGAGTATGTGTAGGACAGAGTAACAGAGCTGCCTTCTACACTGAACTCTTCAGCCTTGACTGGAGTCAGTTCTTCACTTTTGATGCCTGAAAGTAAAAAATATTTGTTGTTTCATCATTTAAAAACCTGAACAAACATTTCAGTTTCAGATGGTATTTGAACATCGTTTGTGCTGTATAAAGTAACATACCTGTTAGAGCAGTGACCAACAGCAGACACAATCTATAACAGTCTAATGACAGCATGTTGAATAAAGGTAATGTTTCTGGTTTGTATGTTGAACTCTGCTGAATATGGAAGTTCCTCTCTTCTATAGTTCAGTAACAGCTCAGCTCCTCCCTGAATCTCTCCGTCTCCTCTTAGATCTGTATTGTCACTTCTCTCTGTTCCACTTCCTCCACCTTCATCTCTGGAAATGACTGATGCTGCAGTCACCATCATATCAGTCATGTTTCACTGCTGCTCAACAATGTATTAGTTTTCACTTCAGGTTGAGACACAAGAACATTTAAACATCTGAAGAATTTTATTTCATCACAGACAAATAATTTCTTCCACTTCATGTATCTCATCTACTCTGATAGTTCAGTCAGAAAACACAGGACGTGGACAATGTGAACAAAGATCACCAGTTAAACTGGAACAGCTGTCACTGTGTTGTTAATCACCTAAAAGCAACATATGAAGAAGAAGTCAATCAATAACTTCCAGACAACACAGGTCGTATGAATTAAATCTAAAAATCAAGGTTAACCTCTGGTTACTTCTTTCATTTCATTTTGTTCATTAAACATCAAATCAAAACTGAAAATCAAGCTGTTAAATATTGTTTGGTATCAGTTTAACTTGTGTCCATGATCTCATTCTTTCAGTCACTACCAAAGATCAGGACCACAGCTGAGGGTCACAACATAGATCAACTGGTAAATCAACAGCTTTGTCTCTTGGCTCCGTTCCCTCCTTCATCACAACAGTCTGGTACAACACCTGCCTTGCTGCTGACGCTGCACTGATTCATCTGTCAGTCTTACTGTCCATGTTACCCTCACTCATGAAGAAGACCCTGAGATACTTGAACTTCTTCACTTGGTGCAGAGACTCAACCACAGCCCAAAGGAGACAATCCACCCCTTTCCAGCAGAGAACCTTGGCCTCTAAATTGGAGTCCTGGCTCAAACTTTTCCTGGGAGGCTGAGTAGTGTGATACCCTGACAGTTGGAGCATCCCCTCCATCCCCTTTCTGAAAGATGGAAACCACCACCCAGGTCTGCCAGTCCACAGGCAGTGTCCTTGACCTCCATGTAACATTAAACAGGTGTGTCAGCCAGGACAGCCCCACAATGTCCAGAGCCTCCAACACCTCTGGATGTATCTCATTCACTCTGGGCACTTTGTCACTGAGTTGCTGCTCGACTACCTCAGCAACCTCTGTTAAGGATATGGTGGAGACGACCCTGGAGTCTCAGACTCTGTTTCTTCCTCAGAGGACATGTTGACCAGGTTCAAGATCTCCTCAAAGTGGGAGTCCAACAGAAAGTCCCTCTCCATGGCCTCCTCCACCTCCTCCTACACCTAGGACTTTACTTCAGCGGCTGCAGGAAAAGGAAGAAGGGAAATAATGTAACAACAAATATCCAACTTTGAAGTTTCAGTTGACCATAGAAAGAACAAATGATATGTAGATTAATAAGAAATGATCATGTGATGGTTCTGTTCATACATGAATCTTACTCAGCTGGTTGAAGGTAAAGATGATTATTTACAACATTAACATTAGTGTTTGCAAATGAAGCTTCTGAACTGTGTCCAAACTAAAAACAGACAACATGAGTCAACTGTTCAGATAAACAAGACTTTACTGAATGTAGGAAAACAGTGAGAAATATATTGAACCTGTGGACAAACATGAAATCTTTGTGTAAACGTGATCAGTGGTCATTTCATCATATGTTTTATTATTTCTGCTCTGGTCCAAACTGACAGGTTCTGTGAAACATGAGTGAAGAGAAAGAAGATCATTGGTGGATGATTCTCAGTTGTTCAGTTGTTTGAACATGTGTTGTGATAGTCTGAAGGTTTAACAGTGTGTGACTCCCTCTAGTGGATGTTGTGGAGTATTGTGTTGTCTTTGCTCCAGAGGTTTTTGTTCAGAGTTGAGGTGTTTCCTGTCACTGTGGGCTGCAGAGCACAGTAGTACACAGCAGAGTCTGTCACTGCAGCAGAGGAGATGTTCAGAGGAACTGATTTGTCTTTGACCTCGGCATCAATTCTCTCCTTCTGTCTTTCTCCGGGATTTTCCCGGGATTTTGATGTTGAGAAGCGTTGCAGCAGAAGTTTTGGGAAATTATTAACTTCTTGTTTGTACCAGAACAGATTGGGACCTGGGTAACTGGTCTGAAAAGTACAGTTGAGTGTAACTGTGTCTCCTTCAGCAGCAGTGACATCTCCTGTTGGCTGGATCACTGTGTCTTGTCCTTTACACTCTGAGGAAGAACAGAACATGCAGAGGAAGAGATGAATGAATAAAGATGGTTGATTAAAGGAGAACAATCAGTAGGTTTAAAGAGTTACCTAGCCAGAGAGTCACACACACACACTCACACATGTAGAATAGATGTGATGTTCACTGATCATTGTCACTTTGAACCATAGAAAGTGTTTTACAAGGTAACAAATGTCAGCAGAGATGATCTGCTCTGATTTTCTGTATAATGAACATTAAATCACTGACTGTACAGCTCAGTAACATGTTCAAGTGTTTGAAGAGGAAACATGTTGTGTTTTCTATCTTACCAAAGAAAAGAGCAGCAAGAATAATCCACAGCCAATCTTCCATCTCTACAACAAGGATTAAATCAACAGGAGAAACTAGTTGATGTTCAACTTTCAGTCTGACACTTGTTCTCTTCACAGCAGCAGTTACTATTGACACAATGGTTGAACACAGTGAACAAGTAGTGCCCCTCCTACTGGATAATGTGTCGCCCTCTAGTGGAGCTACACAGCTGCTTCCAGCAGCTTGTCAGTGTGTCAGCTTGTGTTTTTCTTCACAGTTGAGGTGTTTCCTGTCACTGTGGCCTCACAGCACAGTAGTACACAGCAGAGTCTGTCACTGCAGCAGAGGAGATGTTCAGACTGACGCCATCTTTTCCTTCAGACAGTTGAGTGAACAACCTTGTTTCTGATTGTAGAGAATCTGCTGGTCTTGTTATGTTGAGGCCTGAGATGTACAGGAGGAACTCTGGTGGTTTTCCAGGATGTTGTCGATACCAGAAGAAGTCGTCCTCAGCAGTTATTGTCCTGGAGTATGTGTAGGACATAGTAACAGAGCTGCCTTCTACACTGAACTCTTCATTGGTGGCCGGTCTCAATTCTTCACAGCCGACACCTAAAGGAAGATTTAAATTATTTATTGATCCACATCAGCTTTCCCACCCGTAGACAAGTGCTGTTCTACCTGTGGTCAAAACTTACAAATTACATTATCAATTTTAGACATGAATTCATACAACACACAATACAAACAATACATAAAATAAGAGGAAGTAAAATTCATTACTTGATATAAGTTGGTTATATTCTATTCTGATCAACTCATAGTCATAGTACCCTTATGTACTTTCGAGATCTACAGGAAAAGGTACATAACCTCTTTGAAATGAGGAGGAAAGGATCAAACAATCATGTCACACCTTGTGTAAACAGATACAATTTCAATTTCATTTTAAAGGCCATCTTATTTCATTAACCAAAAAACAGGGTAGAGAGTCCATGCTACCATTGCTCTATAATGCAGTGTTCTCTGCCCAGCCCCTGTTCTATAAGCAGGCAACAAAAATCTCCTCTCTGATGACTGCCTTGTAGAATATGTGTGTCTATTACAGGAGAACATTAAACTATTAAACAAACTAACAGGGCTTCTTGTTGATATTATATTTCTAACAAAACTAAACTAACAATAGAGTAGTGTAACCTACCTTTAACTGGTAGCCAATTCAATTAATTAAGCATTTCAGATACTCTAGTTCTATATGGACAGTTGAGCACTATACGGACAGCTTTGTTTTGAGCTACCTGTAGCCTATTAAGATTATTTTCAGGTGTATTAGACCATATGACTGCGCAGTAATCTATATGAGATAGGACTAAGGTTTGCATTAATTGTTTACCCAAGCATCCTGGTAAATATGTCCTACAATGTCGAATTGCAGCCATCCCTCTACCCATTTTCTTCACCATTTCATTTACATGACTTGTCCAGGACATTCAGCTATCAATCAATACACCAAGTAGCTTAACTTCTGTGACCTGTTCTATTTCTTTGTCATCTATTTTTAGCTTCAATTTTCCCTCTACTCTCCCTCCACACTTGGAGCATAATACTATGCATTTTGTCTTTTCAATGTTAAGAACCAATTCTCATGTTTGAAAGTACCCTCTCTTTTGGACAGCACCAATATCTCCTCCTTTGCCATGTAACATTGCATCTTTATCATCATGGTCGTATTCCCGGGCCTACTCGGTGGCCAATGTCAACCACCGGCTCAGTCTTGATTTTGCCTGCAAACATCTCCCTCATAACATTATTCCCCTTTTCAACGCCTATCGCTTGGCCAAACACTCTTAGATTCAATTTGCAACTGTGCGACTCCAGTCTTTCCAGTTTATTGGGAAGTTCTGTGTTCTCTTTAAGGAGCTGTTTTACATCCATCTCGCTTTTTCCCTTGTCTTCCTCAAGTGCAGCAACATGTTTATCCATATCGTTCAGTCCATTTTCAACACCAACTAATTTCTGAGCACCTTCCTCAATTTGTGCTTTGAGAGAGTTCAATTGTGGTTGAAGAGCAGCTAGTGCTACTGCAATTTCTTCCCTCATAATTGAGCAGATTAATTCCAACAGTTCTTGCTTGTCGATTCCAGTCATATCCTCTGTTGGTATTATTACCTGCTTAGATGGGTTTGCACTCGCTGTAGGCCTATTCGACCTCGCTCTAACGTTATGTGTGTTCTGTCAGCATTTGTTCTCTCGCCGTCCACCATCGGCCCCCACATTCATTCTCAATGAGCAATCCTTTATTTTGTTCCTTCAATTCTTAACAAGAAAACCTTTAGAAAAGCTTGTTTTGAATCAATGACATGATTTAATTTCATCCAACAGTAACTTTGAGAACCTTCTGGTTTGACTGAACCTTAGTTCTGCCTTTGATAGGAGGCAGGAGATAAACATTGAAATGTGGTGTCCAGCTCTTTTTAATTTCTTCATGCTGCCACTTGGTGTCATCAGGACAAATATCAGAAATGTCTATAGTTATGCTGATAACACTTTGATAACACTTTGCATCTCCTATTAGAAATATTGCGACACCTCCACAGGAAATTAAAATATTGGTTCTTTGTGTGTAAAAAGTTCATCCATATAACAAATTATACTTAAAATCCTTGCAAGGTTAATTGTTTTTTAAGGAGTATTTACTGCTCTCTATAGAAGCCTCAATAACACAGGGAATTGTATTTCATGCTCTGTAAGACTGTGAAACGACTCAACTGAAGTGAAGTGAAGTGAATGGCTCTTTAACAGAAAGGGGTGGAGCTATGCAGGGAGGCACCAGGAAGTAGGAAGTAAAGGTGGAAAAAGAAGTTTGTGAAGGGGATGAATGGTGTGTTTGTGAATTGTTGAGGAATCTCAAAGCCCCACTACAAACCTGAGAAGGCTGCTATTAGATATTAAAGCATCAACCAGGTCGACCTGCCCATAAAAAAAGGATTTATAAAAGAAGACGGACCTTTTCTTTGGATGTGTCTGAGGAGCCTGACCTGGTGGTGAGATCCACCTGATTTAACTTTCTCTGTGTTTTGCAATGCATTGTAAAGGACTTGTTTATTGAGATGGTTTTTTGATTTTCAGATTTTTCTTGGCTTTTTTTTTTTTTTTAGTTTCTGAAGCAACTGATTGGGACTTTGAAGGACTTGGGGAAGGAGGAGCCTGTATGTTGTACATATTACTGAACTGGTGAAAATGTTTGTGTGAATTGTCATTGCTGTGGATCAGCTGCTCATGTGAATCCTCCCACAGTGTTTCATTAGCAGCTGTAACCACAGTGACTCTGATAAAACAGGAATTAGCAGAATCCATCTGATATGAAGCTGTGGTTTGAACACCACTTCCCTCCTCTTTGAAGAGGAGTCACATATCTGTGTTCAGGTTTTTGTACAGTCTCTTCTACACTTTGTATCACTGTGTTTCTAGAGCACAGTAGTAGAGAGCTGTGTCTGGCAGGGTTAGTCTGTCTATGGTCAGTTCAGTTGATGTAGCTGTTGTTTAGGACTGATATCAATCTTTGTGATGATCAGGAATATATTCTCTATCCCAACGATCTTTTGCTCCTTCAACAAGAATAAACTCAGGTGCCTGAAGGTCAGAATGATGTTTGTACCAGTAAAGGTAAACACCTCTATCACTTGTCTGATATCAACATGTGAGTGTAACAGATTGTCCTTCTCTTCCAATGACTTTATGTTTTACGGGAGAGATTTTGTCTCCAGCTGTTTGTCCTGGAAAAAGTATAGAAAATGAAGCTATTAGACTAACATTGTCCATGAGGCTGAGAGGAGAAGACAGTGGAAAATGTCAGTGTACAGTGTTACTCTGTGGACAGAAACAGCTCAACTGTAGCTGACATCACCACTAGACTGTAAAGAACTCCTTAGAATACACTTTAGCTTTTAGTCATGTTGTGCAAGTCCAACATTTTCTAGTAGAATCAATGTTGTTGTTTTTTGGTTGAACTTTTGTTACTTGATGATTTCTCCTCTAAACATGTATTGATGAAATGCTGTAAATCAGGTTTAGTAGTAAAACTCACCTATGAAGTGAGATAAAAAGCAAAAAGAGGTAAAGCAACATGTCTTTGGAGTTGTTGAATCCAAACAGACAGCAGATGAACAATGTTGTTCCACTGCAGTAGAATGAAAAAACTAAAGAGCCTCTCTGCTGCACAGCCCTTCTCCTCAACATCAAGCTGATTGTGCTTTTACTTCCTCAAACATTTCTGCTCTGGAGACACAAACAATCTGATTGGCTGAGTTGGACTGTAGTGGGCGAGGGCTACACAATCACCTTGCTAATCTTGAGTCAGTCAAAGTTAATGGATCCAAGAACAGAATGACATTTACTGTGTTTTGCTACTTTACATTAAACGTGTGATAAATTCATATAGAGGAATAAAGTCTACACAACCTGTTACAATTCCAGGTGTTTGTGATGTTACTGTGACCTACAACATGAACTGTTTAATAATGTGGGCAAACTAACACATTGTTGAAGGACCTTTTGATTGTGTTACAATATTCAGTCTTTAACAGTTGATGTAACATTTTGTATCAATAAAATCTGCCCAGTCTTCTCTGTTAAATCTCCTGTGCAGCGCCCTCTTCAGGTCACCCACATGTTCTCAGTCAAATTCAGGTCTGGTTTTCTGGATAGAAAAGTCCCAGTCTTGCCTTTGTACCCCACAGCCCAGATTCATTAATGCAGCTCCTTTAATGTTGTTGTCGGCCACTCGGCAACCTCTCTGACAAGTTTTCATCTGGTCTTTTCATCAGTGTTGGAGACGTCTTGGTAATGTCACTGTTGTTCCTTATCTTCTCCACTTGTTGATGACTGTGTTCACTCTGCTCCATGGTTCATCTGATGAACTTTCTCCTGACTGATACTTTTCAAAACTGAGACACTTTGGCTGCTTTTTGTGGATCATGACTTGACCAGTTTGACTTTATTTGGGGTTAATCTGAGTCTCTTTAGCTGATGGCACATGTGTACAGACTATTTACCATGTGTTGGTGTGATTGGTTCATTGTGAACTAACAGTTAGACATTCACACTAGTTTTAAAGAACAGATTTCAGTTTGTTTCTCAGTTGAACTGTTAAGGTTATAAGTCACAGATGGAAAACGTTCTGAAATGATTTGTCTTGGTCTCATGTTTTATTACCTTTGGTATTTGGTACAACAACAGATATAGAAATGCATAGTCAACACTGTCTTCTGTGTTTGACCACAAATTATCATCTTCATCCACCTTCTGACCTCTGTTCCATCCACCTGGAAAGAATCAGTTTTCAGTCTGATCCTGAGCCTTAGTTCTTTGTGTCCAAGATGAACATGTGATGATAAAGTGTCCACCTCCATGAGGAAAACTGTTTCTCTGAGGAGTGGAGAGAAATATGGAGTGAAAAGTGACAGCATCCTGAGATGGGTTGTAAACCAGTCTGTGACTGAGAGAGAACAGTGAAACCACATTGACTCATACAAGTACAAACCTCCTGGATTCAGCTTCACATGCCACTTTTCCTCAGCTGGTACGACTCTTTCATAGAGGTGAGCCAGGAATCAGAGGAGTCCTCAGTGTTGTACAACCCAGTTAAGACTTCAAGACTTTTATTGTTTTATGTTTTTTTAAAGTGTAGATGTAGAACAATAAATCATGTTAGACCAGTTTACAGTCATTTAGTGTCAGAGGTTCACTTTCTAACACAAGTTTAACCGTTTTAACAACAGTATGTGGAAATGTACAACAATTACATGTTGTTCTGGTGAAGGTTGAGTTGATCTGTGAAACAACAGTTTACAAATGTTTTGAAGACTTGGTGATTTGTTGTGTTTTGTATCAAAGCAATCGGAAGTGATCCACAGTTCAGTCTACATCAACTGCTGTTGTACTGACTGTGAAGAGTTTTAAACAGTGAAGTCAGTGAAAGAAAAGATTGTTACCAACTGTAACTGTAGTACACAGCAGAGTCAGACAGCTGAAGCTTCTGGATCGTCAGAGGAACTGAGTTGTCTTTGACCGTAGCAACAAATTTGTCTTTTCGGAACCCTGTAGCTTCGTCTCCTCCACCATAAGTATATTGTCGTAAAACATACTTGGGAAAATCATTAACTTCTTGTTTATACCAGAACAGAGTGGAACTTGTGCTACTCGTCTTAAAAGTACAGTTGAGTGTAACTGTGTCTCCTTCAGCAGCAGTGACATCTCCTGTTGGCTGGATCACTGTGTCTTGTCCTTTACACTCTGAGGAAGAACAGAACATGCAGAGGAAGAGATGAATGAATAAAGATGGTTGATTAAAGGAGAACAATCAGTAGGTTTAAAGAGTTACCTAGCCAGAGAGTCACACACACACACGTAGAATAGATGTGATAATGTTGTTAAAGACAATGTTAAAGTGTGATTGTCTGTTCCAGTGGTTTGTAGCAAACAGATCCTCTAAAGACATTTATTATTCCTGCTTTAACCTACCTTTTAGTATGATGAGAAACAAAGGAAACATTCCACAGTAATGCAGTGAGAGCATCTTCCAGACAGTATGTGTGTTATGTATGGTTTAGATATTGATACATCTGACAGTGGGAGTTGTTTTCTGTTCTGCTCTTTGACAGTGTTGCTCCTCCCTCAACCTCTTCCTCCTCTCATGTCAAGGCAAGTTTACTTATAAAACACATTTTAAACACAGAGGTAATACAGAGTGTTTCATATCAAACTAGATAAAAAACAACAAACTATATAGGGAACATATATAAAAATGTAAACAAATTTGAAAACTAAAGTTGCATTAAAAGTCACAGTGCATTGAATATTTATCATTTATCAGAAGCAGATTAATTCAAAGGTTAACATTACAATATTTTTACGTTTTTTAAAAGGTCAATCAGAAGAGACTAAGTAGAGACTGTGTAATTATGGAATGAAATTTATTGACAGGACAAGCAAAATCTTTGGTCTTTTCACTCCAACAGGATGTGGGAACTGTGGAGTCGATGCATGAAACAGAAAATTTTGATTAGATGATATTCTCACCCCAAAGAGAAGGGACAGAATAAAATCATACCTTAGTGTGCAGAGCTAGAGGTCAGGGGATGAGGACATGTTAGAGGTGACAGATAATGATGTGGAACATAATGAATAGCACTAACCAGGAGTTTAAGAGGATAAGCTCTACTTAGGCAGGGGTTGCTGATGGTAAAAGAAGAAAGAGAAGTGGGGAGGGAGAAAGCATGAAGTAAGCAGCATAGATGCAAATTTAAATGGAGAAGGCTGAACGCAAAAGGCATCAAAGCCTTGGCAGGGAAGTATTATTCAGGGATTGTGCAAATAATAATAATAATAATTATACCAAATGGGCTATTATACAGTAAAAGTGATGTGATGATGCATGGGAGTTGAAAACACATGTAGAGGAGAGGCAGACAATACTGCTGTGATACAGGGAAATCAAGATCATGTTGCAAGGGAGTTGAAATTACATGTATAAGAGATGGTGATAATACTGCTGTAATGCAGGGAAATCAAGATCATGTTCCAGGACAAATATATAATGCAGGAATGGGAGAGACTGACAAAACTGCTGATACAGGAGAATTGAGACACATCATCACCAGGACATACATGGCTTATGTCATAACCAAGATTTGAGAGATCTTGAGTTGTCAACATTGAAACAGTCAGCAAAAAAATAGGAGGAGTAGGTGGAAGAAGATTGGCAGCCCAACTGCAGTAGTGAGGCAGAGAAGATTTCTTGTGTTACAGCAGAAGTGTCAGCCCCTATCTTAAATCAGTGGCTTTAGTGCTGCTTACGGGATGAGTTTAAATAATGATGAACCGCTACTTTGACAATGGGTTTTTGCAATGAGTAAGAAAAGAGATTATGGAGAAATAGTGAAAAGTCTGAGGTGGATTTAGAAGGACAAAAGGAGAATCAATGAGGGTAAACAATGATCCAATCCCCTTGCCCTTGGGTGTTTCATAAGTACTGTAATAACCTAAATGGAGAACGTGTCACTCAATAATATATCTCTCTGTGGATCAAATAAATTAGATGGGTATTAATTCCTGAACTTAGGAGCTCATAACAGGAACCCATAAGACTTTTCCTCAAAAGTTTCTCTCTCATGTGTTGTCCCTCAGGGGCCCTTACTGTTCTCATTGGCTTCTTCTGGGTTCATTTTAAAAAAAAAAAAAAAATATGACATCTGTTTATATATCCCACACGTCTCATTTCACTGCTATGCAGATGACACACAGGTAGACCTTCCACTGAAGCACAATGCTAGGACTTCTTTGAAGGCATTATTGGGCTGCCTACAAGATGTTAAGACATG
>CM028916.1:162104-245109 GCA_016801845.1 Polydactylus sextarius
AGAGGATCTGTTTGCTACAAACCACTGGAACAGACAATCACACTTTAACATCGTCTTTAACAACATTATCACATCTATTCTACGTGTGTGTGTGTGACTCTCTGGCTAGGTAACTCTTTAAACCTACTGATTGTTCTCCTTTAATCAACCATCTTTATTCATTCATCTCTTCCTCTGCATGTTCTGTTCTTCCTCAGAGTGTAAAGGACAAGACACAGTGATCCAGCCAACAGGAGATGTCACTGCTGCTGAAGGAGACACAGTTACACTCAACTGTACTTTTAAGACCAGTAACACAGGTCCAACTCTGTTCTGGTACAAACAAGAAGGAAACAACAGCCCCAAATTCATCCTGAACCGCTTTAAACTGGATGAAGGAAAAACTGCAGACAAGTTTAAGGACAGATTTTCATCTACTGTGAATTCTGACTTAAAATCAGCTCCTCTGAACATCTCCTCTGCTGCAGTGACAGACTCTGCTGTGTACTACTGTGCTCTGCGGCCCACAGTGACAGGAAACACCTCAACTCTGAACAAAAACCTCTGGAGCAAAGACAACACAATACTCCACAACATCCACTAGAGGGAGTCACACACTGTCAACAGTTACAGTTGGTAACAGACTTTTCTCTTCACTGACTTCACTGTTTAAAACTCTTCACAGTCAATACAACAGCAGTTGATGTAGACTGAACTGTGGATCATTTCCCATTGCTTTGATACAAAACACTAAAATCACCAAGTCTTCAAAGATTTGTAATCTGTTGTTTCACAGATCAACTCAACCTTCACCAGAACTACATGTAATTGTTGTACATTTCCACATACTGTTGTCAAAACTGCTAAACTTGTGTTAGAAAGTGAACCTCTGACACTAAATGACTGTAAACTGGTCTAACATGTTTTATTGTTCTACATCTACACTTTAAAAGACACAAAACAATAAAAGTCTTGAAGTCTTAACTGGGTTGTACAACACTGAGGACTCCTCTGATTCCTGGCTCACCTCTATGAAAGAGTCGTACCAGCTGAGGAAAAGGGGCATGTGAAGCTGAATCCAGGAGGTTTGTACTTGTATGAGTCAATGTGGTCTCACTGTTCTCTCTCAGTCACAGACTGGTTTACAACCCATCTCAGGATGCTGTCACTTTTCACTCCATATTTCTCTCCACTCCTCAGAGAAACAGTTTTCCTCATGGAGGTGGACACTTTATCATCACATGTTCATTTTGGACACAAAAAACTAAGGCTCAGGATCAGACTGAAAACTGATTCTTTCCAGGTGGATGGAACAGAGGTCAGAAGGTGGATGAAGACGATAATTTGTGGTCAAACACAGAAGACAGTGTTGACTATGCATTTCTATATCTGTTGTTGTACCAAATACCAAAGGTAATAAAACATGAGACCAAGACAAATCATTTCAGAACGTTTTCCATCTGTGACTTATAACCTGAACAGTTCAACTGAGAAACAAACTGAAATCTGTTCTTTAAAACTAGTGTGAATGTCTAACGGTTAGTTCACAATGAACCAATCACACCAACACATGGTAAATAGTCTGTACACATGTGCCATCAGCTAAAGAGACTCAGATTAACCCCAAATAAAGTCAAACTGGTCAAGTCATGATCCACAAAAAGCAGCCAAAGTGTCTCAGTGTTGAAAAGTATCAGTCAGGAGAAAGTTCATCAGATGAACCATGGAGCAGAGTGAACACAGTCATCAACAAGTGGAGAAGATAAGGAACAACAGTGACATTACCAAGACGTCTCCAACACTGATGAAAAGACCAGATGAAAACTTGTCAGAGAGGTTGCCGAGTGGCCGACAACAACATTAAAGGAGCTGCATTAATGAATCTGGGCTGTGGGGTACAGAGGCAAGACTGGGACTTTTCTATCCAGAAAACCAGACCTGAATCTGACTGAGAACATGTGGGTGACCTGAAGAGGGCGCTGCACAGGAGATTTAACAGAGAAGACTGGGCAGATTTTATTGATACAAAATGTTACATCAACTGTTAAAGACTGAATATTGTAACACAATCAAAAGGTCCTTCAACAATGTGTTAGTTTGCCCACATTATTAAACAGTTCAGGTTGTAGGTCACAGTAACATCACAAACACCTGGAATTGTAACAGGTTGTGTAGACTTTATTCCTCTGTATGAATTTATCACACGTTTAATGTAAAGTAGCAAAACACAGTAAATGTCATTCTGTTCTTGGATCCATTAACTTTGACTGACTCAAGATCAGCAAGGTGATTGTGTGGCCCCGCCCACTACAGTCCAACTCAGCCAATCAGATTGTTTGTGTCTTCAGAGCAGAAATGTTTGAGGAAGTAAAAGCACAATCAGCTTGATGTTGAGGAGAAGGGCTGTGCAGCAGAGAGGCTCTTTAGTTTTTTCATTCTACTGCAGTGGAACAACATTGTTCATCTGCTGTCTGTTTGGATTCAACAACTCCAAACACATGTTGCTTTACCTCTTTTGCTTTTTATCTCACTTCATAGGTGAGTTTTACTACTAAACCTGATTTACAGCATTTCATCAATACATGTTTAGAGGAGAAATCATCAATTGACAAAAGTTCAACCAAAAACAACATTGATTCTACTAGAAAATGTTGGACTTGCACAACATGACTAAAAGCTAAAGTGTATTCTAAGGAGTTCTTTACAGTCTAGTGGTGATGTCAGCTACAGTTGAGCTGTTTCTGTCCACAGAGTAACACTGTACACTGACATTTTCCACTGTCTTCTCCTCTCAGCCTCATGGACAATCTTAGTCTAATAGCTTCATTTTCTATACTTTTTCCAGGACAAACAGCTGGAGACACAATCTCTTCTGTACAATATGAAGTCAGTGGAAGAGAAGGACAATCTGTCACACTCACATGTCAATATCAGACAAGTGATAGTGGTGGTGTTGCCCTTCTCTGGTACAAACATCATTCTGACCTTCAGGCACCTGAGTTTATTCTCTATAAAGGAGCAAAAGATCGCAGTGATCGTGAATATATTCCTGATCATCACAAAGATCGATATCAGTCCCAAACAACAGCTACATCAACTGAACTGACCATAGACAGACTAACCCTGGCAGACACAGCTCTCTACTACTGTGATCTAGAAACACAGTGATACAAAGTGTAGAAGAGACTGTACAAAAACCTGAACACAGATATGTGACTCCTCTTCAAAGAGGAGGGAAGTGGTGTTCAAACCACAGCTTCATATCAGATGGATTCTGCTAATTCCTGTTTTATCAGAGTCACTGTGGTTACAGCTGCTAATGAAACACTGTGGGAGGATTCACATGAGCAGCTGATCCACATCAATGACAATTCACACAAACATTTTCACCAGTTCAGTAATATGTACAACATACAGGCTCCTCCTTCCCCAAGTCCTCCAAAGTCCCAATCAGTTGCTTCAGAAACTAAAAAAAGAAAAATCTGAAAATCAAAAAACCACCTCAATAAACAAGTCCTTTACAATGCATTGCAAAACACAGAGAAAGTTAAATCAGGTGGATCTCACCACCAGGTCAGGCTCCTCAGACACATCCAAAGAAAATGTCCGTCTTCTTTTATAAATTCTTTTTTTATGGGCAGGTCGACCTGGTTGATGCTTTAATATCTAATAGCAGCCTTCTCAGGTTTGTAGTGGGGCTTTGAGATTCCTCAACAATTCACAAACACACCATTCATCCCCTTCACAAACTTCTTTTTCCACCTTTACTTCCTACTTCCTGGTGCCTCCCTGCATAGCTCCACCCCTTTCTGTTAAAGAGCCATTAACTTCACTTCACTTCAGTTGAGTCGTTTCACAGTCTTACAGAGCATGAAATACAAGTCCCTGTGTTATTGAGGCTTCTATAGAGAGCAGTAAATACTCCTTAACAAACAATTAACCTTGCAAGGATTTTAGATAGAATTTGTTATATGGATGACATCATCCCACAGACATGCAGCAGCAGTACAGAGTGTGTTGTGGTTTGTGGGATGAGGAGGTCTTTTAGTTGTGTGTGTTGGATGTGTGTGTGCTGATGACTTGTCCATGTGAGAGGAGGTAAAGGATAAAGACGATGGGGCCAAGGACTGACCCCTGGAGGATCCCACAAGTGACTGTGTGTGGATGTGATCTGTAGTGTCCAAGAGAGTTGAACTGTGTTCGATTTGCAAGGTAAATTTGAACCAGCTGAGAGCAGTGTCGATGTGTGAGCTACCTGTCGATGTGTGAGCTACCTTTGCTCCATTTTCAAACAAAACTCGCTGTTGTTGCCGTGGTAGACTGAAGTCCACTCCACATTTTCCATCCAGCTCTCTGAGAGGTGTTGCCATGGGAACGCTCAAACTACTGCGAGAGACAGTGGTCTGATGACATGTTTGAGCAGTGATAGGGGTGCGACTGACCTGACCGGAGCTTCTGTGAACAAGAAGTACATATTGTTTAACATACACTGTGGAGTGGTGGAAATGGTGAGATTCACCTGCTGGTTGACAGAGTAGCTCTACATGGTGGTGTCTGGACTTGGAAAAAACATGGAAAAACAGGACTACAAGGAAACTAGAATCAAATATAAAACCAGGTTTTTCACCTGTGTACATGGATTAAGAGGTGGTTCTTTCAGTTCTACATACAGTTTCTCTCTGTGTGCTTCAGTACTTCTGTTATGTCTTGGTTAAGCTGGAAGACATTTGTAGCTGTCCATGACTTAATGTCAGTTAAAAGGGGAATCTGTTGGCCGGCAGTCATCAGGAGACACAGACAGACAATGTAAGACTGAGTGTTATTAGCATAACTATAGAAATTTCTGATATTTGTCCTGATGACACCAAGTGGCAGCATGAAGAGATTAAAAAGAGTTGGACACCACATTTCGGTGTTTATCTCCTAATTGAACTTTCATCAGTGTTTATGAAAACTTCTGTCAGTCAGATAAGGTTTTAACCATTTAAAAACAGAACCAGAAAGGTCAAACAGACTGTCCAAACAATGCGAAAACACATTGTTCCTCCTGAATCCAAGGTTTGACTAACAGCCAGACTCTGCTCTAGTACCCTGGTGTAGACTTTCCCAAGCAGCTGAGGAGTGTGATTCCTCTATACTTGGAACACACTCTCTGGTCTCCCTTATTAAAAATGGGAACCACCACCACGGTCTGCCATTCCAGAGGCACCATCCTCATTGTCCATGCAATGTTGCAGAGGCGTGTCACCCAAGACATCCCTCCAACATCCAGAGCCTTAAGGTGTAAAGGATGTGTTTAGGACCCAAATGCTGCATAAACAAGACAGGTTCTATAAAACACAGTTTCTTCAATGAAAGTTCAAACACACTGCAGCTCAGATGAAGAACAAAAGATGGCAGATAAAGATTGTGGTCAGGGACAGAAGGCAGGCAGGTTTTTTAGGGCAAGAAGAGCAGGTCGGAGACAAGTCAAGTCGAAACCAGGTGATCAATCCTGGAAGGAGAGCTGGAGAGTCTGGCATGAGTGTGAAGACAATCTGGCAAAATGTGAGTGGAGTGAAGCTGCATATATACTGGGAGAAGGTGAGCAGGTGGAAACAGTTGCACTGATTAGGGGGTGTTGCTACAGGAGTGGATGAGTAGAGGTGTAAACTTTCACTGCAGGTGAGAGTGTGAGACAGGAGAGTGTGGCTATGAACAGAGCAGGAGAGGAGCAGAGCAGACTGTGACATAAGGCACTCAGGGCACATCTCATCCACTCCCAGGGCACTGACATTGCATAGTTGTTTAACTGCCTCAGCGACCTCGACCCAAGGTGGGAGAACCCTCCTCCAAGTCCAGTTCCTCAGAATACATGTTGGTGGCACTGAGGAGATCCTCGCAGTAATTTTTCGACCGCCCAACTACTTTCTCTGTCGCAGTCAGCAGCTCCCCATCCACACTAAGAACAGAGTCCCGGTTCTGTTGGCATCATCAAACATTGACCTCCACTCAGCTGCAATCTAGTGGTGCTCCACTGCTGAGTGTGAAGCAGCAGGGATAGCAATCAGCACCTTCAAGTTTGAGGCCATGGTTCTCAACTGGAGAAGGGCTCCCACTCTGGGTCGGGGAGGAGTTCAAGTATCTTGGGGTCTTGTTCACGAGTGATGGGAAATCAGAGCAGGAGATGGATAGATGGATTGAGGGAGCGTTTGCAGTGATGCGAACACAGTCGTGGTAAAGAGGGAGCTGAGCCATAATGAGCTCTCAATTTACCATCCATCTATTTTCTGACCGGGATCACGGATACAAGTGGTCAAAATGAGCTTCCTCCATAGAGTGACCAGGCTCAGCTTCAGAGATAGAGTGAGGAGCTCAGACATCCAGGAGGGGTTCAGAGTAGAGCTACTGCTCCTCCATGTCAGGAGGGGCCAACTGAGGTGACAAGGGCATCTAATCAGGATGCCCCCTGGATGCCTCTCAAGGGAGGTATTCTGGACATGTCTATCTGGGAGGAGGCCCGGGAGAGACCCAGGATACACTGGAGAGACTATGTCTCATGGCTGGCCTGGGAACACCTCGGGGTCCACCCTGGAGGACTTGGTGGAAGTGGCTGGAGAGAGGAGGTTCTGGGCCTCCCTGCTGAGGATGTTGCCCCAGCAACCTGGACCCACTAAAAATAAAGGAGAAAGATGAGACAAGACAGTTCCACTGGTGAAAGCTTTTAGTCCATAAAGATACACAGTTCTCTTCCTTTAGGTGTCAGTTGTGAAGAATTGAGACCAGCCACCAATGAAGAGTTCAGTGTAGAAGGCAGCTCTGTTACTCTGTCCTACACATACTCCAGGACAATAACTGCTGAGGACCACTTCTCCTGGTATCGACAACATCCTGGAAAACCACCTGTACATCTCAGGCCTCAACATAACAAGACCAGCAGATTCTCTACAATCAGAAACAAGGTTGTTCACTCAACTGTCTGAAGGAAAAGATGGCGTCAGTCTGCAGATCTCCTCTGCTGCAGTGACAGACTCTGCTGTGTACTACTGTGCTGTGAGGCCACAGTGACAGGAAACACCTCAACTGTGAAGAAAAACACAAGCTGACACACTGACAAGCTGCTGGAAGCAGCTGTGTAGCTCCACTAGAGGGCGACACATTATCCAGTAGGAGGGGCACTACTTGTTCACTGTGTTCAACCATTGTGTCAATAGTAACTGCTGCTGTGAAGAGAACAAGTGTCAGACTGAAAGTTGAACATCAACTAGTTTCTCCTGTTGATTTAATCCTTGTTGTAGAGATGGAAGATTGGCTGTGGATTATTCTTGCTGCTCTTTTCTTTGGTAAGATAGAAAACACAACATGTTTCCTCTTCAAACACTTGAACATGTTACTGAGCTGTACAGTCAGTGATTTAATGTTCATTATACAGAAAATCAGAGCAGATCATCTCTACTGACATTTGTTACCTTGTAAAACATTTTCTATGGTTCAGTGACAATGATCAGTGAACATCACATCTATTCTACATGTGTGTGTGACTCTCTGGCTAGGTAACTCTTTAAACCTACTGATTGTTCTCCTTTAATCAACCATCTTTATTCATTCATCTCTTCCTCTGCATGTTCTGTTCTTCCTCAGAGTGTAAAGGACAAGACACAGTGATCCAGCCAACAGGAGATGTCACTGCTGCTGAAGGAGACACAGTTACACTCAACTGTACTTTTGAAACAACCAGGGCAAGTCCAACTCTGTTCTGGTACAAACAAGAAGGAAACAACAGCCCCAAATTTATCCTGAGCCGCATTACACAGGATGGGAACACAGCAGATGAATTCAAGGACAGATTTTCATCTACTGTGAATTCTGACTTAAAATCAGTTCCTCTGAACATCTCCTCTGCTGCAGTGACAGACTCTGCTGTGTACTACTGTGCTCTGCAGCCCACAGTGACAGGAAACACCTCAACTCTGAACAAAAACCTCTGGAGCAAAGACAACACAATACTCCACAACATCCACTAGAGGGAGTCACACACTGTCAACAGTTTTCAGAGACTGTGTCTTTGGACTGATGACAACAGCAACACAATCACTGAGCAATAAATAGAAAAGACACACAGTTGAATCTCATCGAGCAAACAACATCAAGGTGATTGTGTGGCCCCGCCCACTACAGTCCAACTCAGCCAATCAGATTGTTTGTGTCTTCAGAGCAGAAACGTTTGAGGAAGTAAAAGCACAATCAGCTTGATGTTGAGGAGAAGGGCTGTGCAGCAGAGAGGCTCTTTAGTTTTTTCATTCTACTGCAGTGGAAGAACATTGTTCATCTGCTGTCTGTTTGGATTCAACAACTCCAAAGACATGTTGCTTTACCTCTTTTGCTTTTTATCTCACTTCATAGGTGAGTTTTACTACAAACATTGTCTCATTGAACCTGCTGTGTTAACAAGATATTTAATCATTTCATCATAAAAACAGGATGTTTGTTTTAATCCATCTCAGTATGATCACATATGAAAGAGTCAAAAACCTCTGTTGAGTCTGTCCATGTCACAATCTCTCCCAGACTAACTGACATGAATAATACTCATTTTGCAGCCATGGGTTCCATGAACAGCATAAAGCCAGAAAGTCCTAAAGAAGTTGTTACAGAGGGAAGAAACATCAACCTGACCTGTGAATATGAAGGTTCAATCTACAATATCCAGTGGTACCGACAATACCAGAGATCCAGACCAGATTTCCTGCTCTACATCACAGAGGAAAAATTAATTCATCCAAATCGTTTTGATTTCACAGCTCACATTGACAAAACAAAGAAACGTGTAGATCTGGAGATCATCTCAGCTAAAGTGACAGACTCTGCTGTGTACTACTGTGCTCTGCAGCCCACAGTGACAGGAAACACCTCAACTCTGAACAAAAACCTCTGGAGCAAAGACAACACAATACTCCACAACATCCACTAGAGGGAGTCACACACTGTTAAACCTTCAGACTATCACAGCACATGTTCAAACAACTGAACAGCTGAGAATCATCCACCAATGATCTTCTTTCTCTTCACTCATGTTTCACATTTAAATTGACTTTTAGACAAATTCTATCCAGCTCATTGACTTTTACCATCATTTTACCTCTGATAAAGTCAAAGATTTTGTAAGAGTCTTTTCTAAGGTCTTCAAAATAAAACCCCTCAGGAAGTCACAGCACATTCACAATGCTGATAGTAGAGTTTTAACAAAGACCAGAATGAAAATATTACACCATGAACAGCAGTGCACCTTGAATTGATGATGAATTGAAAGATTTAATGATGCAGATAAAACTAAGGCAGTTTTTCAATGTTCTTCTTAAATGTAACTCAGCCCCTAAGCAGAACTCAAGCCTTTGATTTAGGCTGCCACTTCTGTTGTAATGCAAGAAATCTCTTCTGCCTCACTACTGCAGTTGGGCTGCCAATCTTCTTCCACCTACTCCTCCTATTTTTGGGGCGACTCTGTTTTAGTGTTGACAGTTCAAGATCTCAGGTCCTGGTAATGATGTAAGCCGTGCATATCCTGGTGTGTCTCTATTCTGCTGTATCACAGTGTGGCACTGCAGAGTGTCAAGGTTCTTGGAGGAGGTACCAAAAATGAAGCAGGCACAAAAAATAGGTTGAGACAGGATTTATTTTTCCACCATCAGGAGTTCAAGACATTCCACAAGTGTAAAAAAAAAATTAAAAAAGAGAAAATAATCAAAAACAAGGTTTTTTTTTAGGATTATTGTCTTGCCACTTCCTGTTTTATTTTGAAGGTCTGTGTGCTCCAACATCTCCCTCAGCTTAACGTCCTCTTGTTGATTACATTCCCTGCCCTAATGTGTTTCACCTGAGTCTCGTTTTCTCCGTTGCCTTGGCTATATAAGCTCCCCTCCCCTGCCCTCCTGAGCCAGATTATCTTGTTCCTTGAGTCAATGGTCCAGACTGTATTGTATTGTTTGAGATTCCCAGTTGTTTTGCCTGATGGGTCTTGCACCTCTGCCTGATCATTGTAACTCTTCTGGTTCTGACCTGTGCCTTCATTAAATCCACTCTGAGCAAGCCTGACCCCTGATTCCATCTCTGCGTCCTCTTGGTCCATACAATGATAACTATATACAAAAGCTATATACAAGAGTAATGTATTGGCAGAGTCTCAGTCCTTTGAGATGGGACGAAATGATTATAAGCATACAAATAGTTAGTTAATTAACAGACCTAGTTGAACCAGTCCATCCACCACACTGAGCACAGGGGTGTTTTCTGCATATCCACATCAACATCAAATAACAACGTTTACAATGGTACCACATAGTCAATTGTTGTATCAGGCCTTTCTTACAATAATAATAATAAATACACACATACACTTATATTTCCACATACACCAAAGAAACAGTTAATTAATTTTGTGAGGGCACAACCATACTCACTCCCAAACGCTCCCAGCCATGTAACTGTCCAGAGATGTGAACGCACCAGGAAGAGCTCCAACAGCGGTATTGTTGCACTTTATTTTAAAATGCTCAGAAAATACTAGTAAAAGCAAACAGACATTTGAAACCCATTGGATTACTATTCCTATATGCAAAGCTTTGTAAATATTACAAAAGCAGTTTAATTAAACACACGTATTCTGATCCAACCATGTTTATGTTGTATATGTGAATGCTTGGAAAATGTTGTTGTGTGTGAAATGTTTGGTGTTTCTTTAACAATACGTGTATAAGGATGGGTTTTAGAACACACAGTCATTGACATAATTTAATGTTTAAGCAACAGATGGACGTGCAGAGAAGTAAAACAGCGTTTCAAAGAGTTCAAATCAGCTGTCATTAGAACGTGGTGTGGATGCTCCACTAAGCTGCAGCATCACACACGGCAGTTTCTTTAGCTTCTCACATTCCTCCATTTTATCTTTCTGTTGCAACACCACCTCCATTTCCCTGCATCACATCTGTATAGCCAACCTCTCCTATACATGCGTTTTCATCTCCCATGTATCATCACATCGTTTCAATTGCATAACAGCCCATTTATTATTATTATTATTATTGTTGTTGTTGTTGTTGTTCTTATTATACCTTGTACATACTTCCTTTAGGAAACATCACCAGGAAGCACAATATAAACTTCCATTGTTATGCAGACGATACCCAGCTGTACTTATCTATGAAACCAGATGAAACTAACCAGGTCATCAAACTTCAGGATTGTCTTAAAGACATAAAGACCTGGATGACTCAGAGTTTCTTACTTTTAAACTCAGAGTAAACTGAAGTCATCATACTTGGCCAAGTCTCTAGAACTGCTTTTTTCCACCTATGTAATATTGCAAAAATCAGAGGCATCCTGTCTAGAAAGGATGCTGAAAAGTTAATTGATCATTTGTTACCTCTAGACTGGACTACTGTAACTCTCTACTATCAGGGTGGTCCAGTAACTCCATCAAAACCCTTCAGTTAATCCAGAACCACCAGTACTGACAGGAAGTAGGACCAGAGATCATATTTCTCCTGTACTGCTCCTGGCTGCTCTTCATTGGCTTCCTGTCAAATCTAGAATAGAATTAAAATCCTCCTGCTGGAATATAAAGTCCTTAATGATCAGGCTCCATCATATCTTAAGGAACTCATAGTTCCTTATTATCCTAATAGATCACTTGGATCACAAACTGCTGGTTTGCTTGTGGTTCCTAGAGTCTCTAAGACCAGAATGGGAGGTAGAGTCTTCAGTTATCAGGCTCCTCTCTGATGGAACCAGATCCAGTTTGGGTCCAGGAGGCAGACACCGTTTCTACATTTAAGGTTAGATTGAAAACTTCCCTTTATGATAAAGCTGATAGTTGAGGATGGTCCAGGTGGGACATGGACCTGAACCATCCTTTAGTTAAGCTGCTATAGGATTAGACTGCTGGGGACTCTGACAATACACTGCTCCTCTTCTCTCTGTCCCTCACTCCTCTAGTCTCTGTCTCTCCCTCACACTTCATGTCTTTATATCAATATATTACATGTTATTAACATCATCTGTTCTCTCTCAGTTGTGTCTCCCCCCACCCCCTTTCTCTTTTACAGGTCGTTTTGACTCCAGAACAGTTGGATTCCAATTCTTTGATGACAACATCATTTTCATCATTATTATTATTATTATTATTATTAACAATAATAATAATAATAATAATAATAATAATAATAATAATAATTTTAATTGTAATGTTACTTTAACAATTACTTGTAAACATCTAGTCTCTACTGTCTCTTCCTGGTCTCCCTCTTGTCTTCCTCCCCCTCTCCCCCGTCCTCCTCCCTCTTTCCTCTGTCTCTTCTCTTTTCTCTGTCTTCATTTCGCTCCAGCCGGTCGAGGCAGATGATGTCCACTCTGAGTCTGGTTCTGATGGAGGTTTCTTCCTGTAAAAGGGAGTTTTTCCTCCATTGTCACCAAGAGCTGCTCATTGTGGAAATGTTGGTTTCTCTATGTAAAGAGACTTGAGATAAATGTTTTTATGATCTGGCGCTATATAAATAAAATAAATTGAATTGAAGTGAAATTGAATTATTATTATTTTCACCATGCCTGCATAATACCTCCCTGCTCATGGTTTCTTGCCTTTTGCGTTCAGCCTGCTCCATTTAAAACTGCATCTCCGCTGCTTATTTCATACTTTCTCCCAACTTCTCTTCCTTCTTCTACCATCACCAACATCTGCATAAGTAGAGCTTGTTCTCCTAAACTCCTAGTTAGTGCTATTCATTATGTTCCATGTCATTGTAAATCATCTTTAAAATGTCCTCATCTCTGACCTCTAGCACTGCATGCACAGGTGTGATGACAAAGATTCTTCTTTTGCTGTTAATACATTTCATTTCATGATTGAACACTCTCTTGTAAGTCTCTTCTGCTTGGATTTTGAATAAAACATGAAAATACTTTAATGTTCACCTTTAAATTAAACTGCTACTGATAACTGAAGTCTGACTATTTAACACACTGACTTTTAATGCACTTTAGGTGTGTAAAGTTGTTTCCCTAATTTTTTCATATTTCCTATGTAGTTTGTTATTTTTATCCAGTTTGATATGAACAATCTGTGTTACCTCTGTGTTTAAAATGTATTTTATAAGTAAACTTGCCTTGACATGAGAGGAGGAAGAGGTTGAGGGAGGAGCAACACTGTCAAAGAGCAGAACAGAAAACAACTCCCACTGTCAGATGCATCAATATCTAAACCATACATAACACACATACTGTCTGGAAGATGCTCTCACTGCATTACTGTGGAATGTTTCCTTTGTTTCTCATCATACTAAAAGGTAGGTTAAAGCAGGAATAATAAATGTCTTTAGAGGATCTGTTTGCTACAAACCACTGGAACAGACAATCACACTTTAACATCGTCTTTAACAACATTATCACATCTATTCTACGTGTGTGTGTGTGTGACTCTCTGGCTAGGTAACTCTTTAAACCTACTGATTGTTCTCCTTTAATCAACCATCTTTATTCATTCATCTCTTCCTCTGCATGTTCTGTTCTTCCTCAGAGTGTAAAGGACAAGACACAGTGATCCAGCCAACAGGAGATGTCACTGCTGCTGAAGGAGACACAGTTACACTCAACTGTACTTTTAAGACCAGTAGCACAACTCAATATTTGTTCTGGTACAAACAAGAAGTAAATGATTTCCCAAAACTTCTGCTGCAGCGCTTCTCAATATCAACGGAAAATCCTGGAGAAAGACAGAAGGAGAGAATTGACGCTGAGGTCAAAGACAACTCAGTTCCTCTGAAGATCCAGAAGCTTCAACTGTCTGACTCTGCTGTGTACTACTGTGCTCTGCAGCCCACAGTGACAGGAAACACCTTAACTCTGAACAAAAACCTCTGGAGCAAAGACAACACAATACTCCACAACATCCACTAGAGGGAGTCACACACTGTCAACTGTTTTCAGAGACTGTGTCTTTGGACTGATGACAACAGCAACACAAACACTGAGCAATAAATAGAAAAGACACACAGTTGAATCTCACTGAGCAAACAACATCAAGGTGATTGTGTGGCCCCGCCCACTACAGTCCAACTCAGCCAATCAGATTGTTTGTGTCTCCAGAGCAGAAATGTTTGAGGAAGTAAAAGCACAATCAGCTTGATGTTGAGGAGAAGGGCTGTGCAGCAGAGAGGCTCTTTAGTTTTTTCATTCTACTGCAGTGGAAGAACATTGTTCATCTGCTGTCTGTTTGGATTCAACAACTCCAAACACATGTTGCTTTACCTCTTTTGCTTTTTATCTCACTTCATAGGTGAGTTTTACTACTAAACCTGATTTACAGCATTTCATCAGTACATGTTTAGAGGAGAAATCATCAACTGACAAAAGTTCAACCAAAAACAACATTGATTCTACTAGAAAATGTTGGACTTGCACAACATGACTAAAAGCTAAAGTGTATTCTAAGGAGTTCTTTACAGTCTAGTGGTGATGTCAGCTACAGTTGAGCTGTTTCTGTCCACAGAGTAACACTGTACACTGACAATTTCCACTGTCTTCTCCTCTCAGCCTCATGGACAATGTTAGTCTAATAGCTTCATTTTCTATACTTTTTCCAGGACTAACAGCTGGAGACACAATCTCTCCTGTACAACATGAAGTCAGTGGAAGAGAAGGACAATCTGTTACACTCACATGTCGATATCAGACAAGTGATAGAGGTGTTTACCTTTACTGGTACAAACATCATTCTGACCTTCAGGCACCTGAGTTTATTCTTGTTAATGAAGCAAAAGATTGTTGGGATAGAGAATATATAAAAAACCTGAACACAGATATGTGACTCCTCTTCAAAGAGGAGGGAAGTGGTGTTCAAACCACAGCTTCATATCAGATGGATTCTGCTAATTCCTGTTTTATCAGAGTCACTGTGGTTACAGCTGCTAATGAAACACTGTGGGAGGATTCACATGAGCAGCTGATCCACATCAATGACAATTCACACAAACATTTTCACCAGTTTAGTAATATGTACAACATACAGGCTCCTCCTTCCCCAAGTCCTTCAAAGTCCCAATCAGTTGCTTCAGAAACTAAAAAAAGAAAAATCTGAAAATTAAAAACCACCTCAATAAACAAGTCCTTTACAATGCATTGCAAAACACAGAGAAAGTTAAATCAGGTGGATCTCACCACCAGGTCAGGCTCCTCAGACACATCCAAAGAAAATGTCTGTCTTCTTTTATAAATCCTTTTTTTATGGGCAGGTCGACCTGGTTGATGCTTTAATATCTAATAGCAGCCTTCTCAGGTTTGTAGTGGGGCTTTGAGATTCCTCAACAATTCACAAACACACCATTCATCCCCTTCACAAACTTCTTTTTCCACCTTTACTTCCTACTTCCTGGTGCCTCCCTGCATAGCTCCACCCCTTTCTGTTAAAGAGCCATTAACTTCACTTCACTTCAGTTGAGTCGTTTCACAGTCTTACAGAGCATGAAATACAATTCCCTGTGTTATTGAGGCTTCTATAGAGAGCAGTAAATACTCCTTAACAAACAATTAACCTTGCCAGGATTTTAAGTATAATTTGTTATATGGATGAACTTTTTACACACAAAGAACCAATGTTTTAATTTCCTGTGGAGGTGTCGCAATGTTTCTAATAGGAGATGTAACAGAGAGATTTAAATCAAATATAAAACCAGGTTTTTCACCTGTGTACATGGATTAAGAGGTGGTTCTTTCAGTTTTACATACAGTTTCTCTCTGTGTGCTTCAGTACTTCTGTTATGTCTTGGTTAAACTGGAAGACATTTGTAGCGTCCATGACTTAATGTCAGTTAAAAGTCATCAGGAGACACAGACAGACAATGTAAGACTGAGTGTTATCAGCATAACTATAGACATTTCTGATATTTGTCCTGATGACACCAAGTGGCAGCATGAAGAAATTAAAAAGAGCTGGACACCACATTTCAATGTTTATCTCCTAAATTAACTTTCATCAGTGTTTATGAAAACTTCTGTCAGTCAGATAAGTTCAACCAGTTAAAAACAGAACCAGAGAGGCCAACCAGACTGTGAAGGTGATCTGACAGGATTGAGTCCACAGTGTCAAAGGCAGAACTAAGGTTCAGTCAAACCAGAAGGTTCTCAAAGGTACTGTTGGATGAAATTAAATCATGTCATTGATTCAAAACAAAAGGTTTTCTTGTTAAGAATTGAAGGAACAAAATAAAGGATTGCTCATTGAGAATGAATGTGGGGGCCGATGGTGGACGGCGAGAGAACAAATGCTGACAGAACACACATAACGTTAGAGCGAGGTCGAATAGGCCTACAGCGAGTGCAAACCCATCTAAGCAGGTAATAATACCAACAGAGGATATGACTGAAATCGACAAGCAAGAACTGTTGGAATTAATCTGCTCAATTATGAGGGAAGAAATTGCAGTAGCACTAGCTGCTCTTTAACCACAATTGAACTCTCTCAAAGCACAAATTGAGGAAGGTGCTCAGAAATTAGATGGTGTTGAAAATGGACTGAACGATATGGATAAACGTGTTGCTGCACTTGAGGAAGACAAGGGAAAAAGCGAGATGGATGTAAAACAGCTCCTTAAAGAGAACACAGAACTTCCCAATAAACTGGAAAGACTGGAGTCGCACAGTTGCAAATTGAATCTAAGAGTGTTTGGCCAAGCGATAGGCGTTGAAAAGGGGAATAATGTTATGAGGGAGATGTTTGCAGGCAAAATCAAGACTGAGCCGGTGGTTGAAATTGGCCACCGAGTAGGCCCGGGAATACGACCATGATGATAAAGATGCAATGTTACATGGCAAAGGAGGAGATATTGGTGCTGTCCAAAAGAGAGGGTACTTTCAAACATGAGAATTGGTTCTTAACATTGAAAAGACAAAATGCATAGTATTATGCTCCAAGTGTGGAGGGAGAGTAGAGGGAAAATTGAAGCTAAAAATAGATGACAAAGAAATAGGTCACAGAAGTTAAGCTACTTGGTGTATTGATTGATAGCCGAATGTCCTGGACAAGTCATGTAAATGAAATGGTGAAGAAAATGGGTAGAGGGATGGCTGCAATTCGACATTGTAGGACATATTTACCAGGATGCTTGGGTAAACAATTAATGCAAACCTTAGTCCTATCTCATATAGATTACTGCGCAGTCATATGGTCTAATACACCTGAAAATAATCTTAATAGGCTACAGGTAGCTCAAAACAAAGCTGTCCGTATAGTGCTCAACTGTCCATATAGAACTAGAGTATCTGAAATGCTTAATTAATTGAATTGGCTACCAGTTAAAGGTAGGTTACACTACTCTATTGTTAGTTTTGTTAGAAATATAATAGCAACAAGAAGCCCTGTTAGTTTGTTTAATAGTTTAATGTTCTCCTGTAATAGACACACATATTCTACAAGGCAGTCATCAGAGAGGAGATTTTTGTTGCCTGCTTATAGAACAGGGGCTGGGCAGAGAACACTGCATTATAGAGCAATGGTAGCATGGACTCTCTACCCTGTTTTTTGGTTAATGAAATAAGATGGCCTTTAAAATGAAATTGAAATTGTATCTGTTTACACAAGGTGTTACATGATTGTTTGATCCTTTCCTCCTCATTTCAAAGAGGTTATGTACCTTTTCCTGTAGATCTCGAAAGTACATAAGGGTACTATGACTATGAGTTGATCAGAATAGAATATAACCAACTTATATCAAGTAATGAATTTTACTTCCTCTTATTTTATGTATTGTTTGTATTGTGTGTTGTATGAATTCATGTCTAAAATTGATAATGTAATTTGTAAGTCTTGACCACAGGTAGAACAGCACTTGTCTACGGGTGGGAAAGCTGATGTGTATCAATAAATAATTTAAATCTTCCTTTAGGTGTCGGCTGTGAAGAATTGAGACCAGCCACCAATGAAGAGTTCAGTGTAGAAGGCAGCTCTGTTACTATGTCCTACACATACTCCAGGACAATAACTACTGAGGACGACTTCTTCTGGTATCGACAACATCCTGGAAAACCACCAGAGTTCCTCCTGTACATCTCAGGCCTCAACATAACAAGACCAGCAGATTCTCTACAATCAGAAACAAGGTTGTTCACTCAACTGTCTGAAGGAAAAGATGGCGTCAGTCTGCAGATCTCCTCTGCTGCAGTGACAGACTCTGCTGTGTACTACTGTGCTGTGAGGCCACAGTGACAGGAAACACCTCAACTGTGAAGAGAAAAACACAAGCTGACACACTGACAAGCTGCTGGAAGCAGCTGTGTAGCTCCACTAGAGGGCGACACATTATCCAGTAGGAGGGGCACTACTTGTTCACTGTGTTCAACCATTGTGTCAATAGTAACTGCTGCTGTGAAGAGAACAAGTGTCAGACTGAAAGTTGAACATCAACTAGTTTCTCCTGTTGATTTAATCCTTGTTGTAGAGATGGAAGATTGGCTGTGGATTATTCTTGCTGCTCTTTTCTTTGGTAAGATAGAAAACACAACATGTTTCCTCTTCAAACACTTGAACATGTTACTGAGCTGTACAGTCAGTGATTTAATGTTCATTATACAGAAAATCAGACAGATCAACTGACATTTGTTAGTAAAACACTTTCTATGGTTCAAAGTGACAATGATCAGTGAACATCACATCTATTCTATGTGTGTGTGTGTGTGTGTGACTCTCTGGCTAGGTAACCTTTAAACCTACTGATTGTTCTCCTTTAATCAACCATCTTTATTCATTCATCTCTTCCTCTGCATGTTCTGTTCTTCCTCAGAGTGTAAAGGACAAGACACAGTGATCCAGCCAACAGGAGATGTCACTGCTGCTGAAGGAGACACAGTTACACTCAACTGTACTTTTCAGACCAGTGACCCAGGTCCCACTCTGTTCTGGTACAAACAAGAAGTTAATAATTTCCCAAAACTTCTGCTGCAACGCTTCTCAACACCAACGGAAAATCCCGGAGAAAGACAGAAGGAGAGAATTGATGCCGAGGTCAAAGACAAATCAGTTCCTCTGAACATCTCCTCTGCTGCAGTGACAGACTCTGCTGTGTACTACTGTGCTGTGAGGCCCACAGTGACAGGAAACACCTCAACTCTGAACAAAAACCTCTGGAGCAAAGACAACACAATACTCCACAACATCCACTAGAGGGAGTCACACACTGTTAAACCTTCAGACTATCACAACACATGTTCAAACAACTGAACAACTGAGAATCATCCACCAATGATCTTCTTTCTCTTCACTCATGTTTCACAGAACCTGTCAGTTTGGACCAGAGCAGAAATAATAAAACATATGATGAAATGACCACTGATCACGTTTACACAAAGATTTCATGTTTGTCCACAGGTTCAATATATTTCTCACTGTTTTCCTACATTCAGTAAAGTCTTGTTTATCTGGACAGTTGACTCATGTTGTCTGTTTTTAGTTTTGACACAGTTCAGAAGCTTCATTTGCAAACACTAATGTTAATGTTGTAAATAATCATCTTTACCTTCAACCAGCTGAGTAAGATTCATGTATGAACAGAACCATCACATAATGGTTTCTTATTAATCTACATATCATTTGTTCTTTCTATGGTCAACTGAAACTTCAAAGTTGGATATTTGTTGTTACATTATTTCCCTTCTTCCTTTTCCTGCAGCCGCTGAAGTAAAGTCCTAGGTGTAGGAGGAGGTGGAGGAGGCCATGGAGAGGGACTTTCTGTTGGACTCCCACTTTGAGGAGATCTTGAACCTGGTCAACATGTCCTCTGAGGAAGAAACAGAGTCTGAGACTCCAGGGTCGTCTCCACCATATCCTTAACAGAGGTTGCTGAGGTAGTCGAGCAGCAACTCAGTGACAAAGTGCCCAGAGTGAATGAGATACATCCAGAGGTTTTGGAGGCTCTGGACATTGTGGGGCTGTCCTGGCTGACACACCTGTTTAATGTTACATGGAGGTCAAGGACACTGCCTGTGGACTGGCAGACCTGGGTGGTGGTTTCCATCTTTCAGAAAGGGGATGGAGGGGATGCTCCAACTGTCAGGGTATCACACTACTCAGCCTCCCAGGAAAAGTTTGAGCCAGGACTCCAATTTAGAGGCCAAGGTTCTCTGCTGGAAAGGGGTGGATTGTCTCCTTTGGGCTGTGGTTGAGTGTCTGCACCAAGTGAAGAAGTTCAAGTATCTCAGGGTCTTCTTCATGAGTGAGGGTAACATGGACAGTAAGACTGACAGATGAATCAGTGCAGCGTCAGCAGCAAGGCAGGTGTTGTACCAGACTGTTGTGATGAAGGAGGGAACGGAGCCAAAAGACAAAGCTGTTGATTTACCAGTTGATCTATGTTGTGACCCTCAGCTGTGGTCCTGATCTTTGGTAGTGACTGAAAGAATGAGATCATGGACACAAGTTAAACTGATACCAAACAATATTTAACAGCTTGATTTTCAGTTTTGATTTGATGTTTAATGAACAAAATGAAATGAAAGAAGTAACTAGAGGTTAACCTTGATTTTTAGATTTAATTCATACGACCTGTGTTGTCTGGAAGTTATTGATTGACTTCTTCTTCATATGTTGCTTTTAGGTGATTAACAACACAGTGACAGCTGTTCCAGTTTAACTGGTGATCTTTGTTCACATTGTCCACGTCCTGTGTTTTCTGACTGAACTATCAGAGTAGATGAGATACATGAAGTGGAAGAAATTATTTGTCTGTGATGAAATAAAATTCTTCAGATGTTTAAATGTTCTTGTGTCTCAACCTGAAGTGAAAACTAATACATTGTTGAGCAGCAGTGAAACATGACTGATATGATGGTGACTGCAGCATCAGTCATTTCCAGAGATGAAGGTGGAGGAAGTGGAACAGAGAGAAGTGACAATACAGATCTAAGAGGAGACGGAGAGATTCAGGGAGGAGCTGAGCTGTTACTGAACTATAGAAGAGAGGAACTTCCATATTCAGCAGAGTTCAACATACAAACCAGAAACATTACCTTTATTCAACATGCTGTCATTAGACTGTTATAGACTGTGTCTGCTGTTGGTCACTGCTCTAACAGGTATGTTACTTTATACAGCACAAACGATGTTCAAATACCATCTGAAACTGAAATGTTTGTTCAGGTTTTTAAATGATGAAACAACAAATATTTTTTTCTTTCAGGCATCAAAAGTGAAGAACTGACTCCAGTCAAGGCTGAAGAGTTCAGTGTAGAAGGCAGCTCTGTTACTCTGTCCTACACATACTCCAAAAAACCAACTGATTCTGATTATTTCTACTGGTATCGACAGTATCCAGGAAAACCACCACAGTTCCTCATCTCTCACTTGTCTACAGGACAAATTTTAAAGAATGCAACCTCTGGACTGAAAACTGAAGTGGAAGAAAACAAAATAAAAATGACCATCTCTTCTGCTGCAGTGACAGACTCTGCTGTGTACTACTGTGCTCTGCAGCCCACAGTAACAGGAAACACCTCAACTCTGAACAAAAACCTCTGGAGCAAAGACAACACAATACTCCACAACATCCACTAGAGGGAGTCACACACTGTCAACAGTTTTCAGAGACTGTGTCTTTGGACTGATGACAACAGCAACACAATCACTGAGCAATAAATAGAAAAGACACACAGTTGAATCTCACTGAGCAAACAACATCAAGGTGATTGTGTGGCCCCGCCCACTACAGTCCAACTCAGCCAATCAGATTGTTTGTGTCTCCAGAGCAGAAATGTTTGAGGAAGTAAAAGCACAATCAGCTTGATGTTGAGGAGAAGGGCTGTGCAGCAGAGAGGCTCTTTAGTTTTTTCATTCTACTGCAGTGGAAGAACATTGTTCATCTGCTGTCTGTTTGGATTCAACAACTCCAAAGACATGTTGCTTTACCTCTTTTGCTTTTTATCTCACTTCATAGGTGAGTTTTACTACTAAACCTGATTTACAGCATTTCATCAATACATGTTGAGAGGAGAAATCATCAATTGACAAAAGTTCAACCACAAACAACAACCTTAATTCTACTAGAAAATGTTGGACTTGCACAACATGACTAAAAGCTAAAGTGTATTCTAAGGAGTTCTTTACAGTCTAGTGGTGATGTCAGCTACAGTTGAGCTGTTTCTGTCCACAGAGTAACACTGTACACTGACATTTTCCACTGTCTTCTCCTCTCAGCCTCATGGACAATCTTAGTCTAATGGCTTCATTTTCTATACTTTTTCCAGGACTAACAGCTGGAGACACAATCTCTCCTGTACAACATGAAGTCAGTGGAAGAGAAGGACAATCTGTTACACTCACATGTCGATATCAGACAAGTGATAGAGGTGTTTACCTTTACTGGTACAAACATCATTCTGACCTTCAGGCACCTGAGTTTATTCTTGTTAAAGGAGCAAAAGATCGTTGGGATAGAGAATATATTCCTGATCATCACAAAGATCAATATCAGTCCCAAACAACAGATACATCAACTGAACTGACCATAGACAGACTAACCCTGGCAGACACAGCTCTCTACTACTGTGCTCTAGAAACACAGTGATACAAAGTGTAGAAGAGGCTGTACAAAAACCTGAACACAGATATGTGACTCCTCTTCAAAGAGGAGGGAAGTGGTGTTCAAACCACAGCTTCATATCAGATGGATTCTGCTAATTCCTGTTTTATCAGAGTCACTGTGGTTACAGCTGCTAATGAAACACTGTGGGAGGATTCACATGAGCAGCTGATCCACATCAATGACAAACCAACTGGATGATGATTCACACACAAGACTCCATGAAAACAAAGAAACACACACTGACTCACTCATCTCATCTTCTTCAGTCACTGTGGCTCAGTAGGCCACAATGAGCTGCTTATTTTGTTCACTGTATCTGCCGTCCAGGCTGCAGTCAGACTCAAAGGAGGTGGCAACATTTGTTCCCAAGGCTGTCCAGCTCTTAAAATTCCCAACCCTACCCTGCATATCCTGCATATCATTTCATGGATTTCATTGATTTGTATTATTCAGATGTGCAAATGTGTAGTGACTCTCTAGACTTGATAAACTGTCCCCTTTGGTTCAATAAAGTAATTTCAATTAAAAGTAACAGATTTCTCAAGTCTGACAAACCACAATCCACAACACAGGGAAATCAATAAAAGTCATTGCCATCAAGACATCCAATTAGCCAACTTGCTACGGGTGTAACTCCATCCTCGGTCACTGGCCTGCTGGATTTTTAAATCAGGTTGATCTGGGCCAAACTCCTTTATCCTGGTTTCCTCCAAGTGAAGTCTGAATTAAATTATTTTTTACTTAAAAACATCCACAAAACACATGTGGACAAGTTGGGCAAACTCCCATGTGCCCTCCAGCACCCTCTTCAGGGTACAGGGCTAGTCCATTGTTCCACAACCAGAGCAAAAACCACATCGTTCCTCCTGAGTCAGAGGTTCAGCTAACGGCCCGACTCTCCTCTCTAGTCCCCTGGTGTAGACTTTCCCAGGGAGGCTGAGGAGGGTGATTCCTCCATAATTGGAACACACCCTCTGGTCTTCCTTCTTAAAGATGGGAACCACCCCAATTGGCCACTCCAGAGGCACTGTCCCTGTTGTCCATGCAATGTTGCAGAGGGTGTCATCCCAGCTGGCTGTGCAACATCCAGAGCCTTGAGGTTCTCAGGGCGGATCTCATCCACCCCCCAAGATGCTGCCATTGCTGTGTTGTTTAACTGCCTCAGTGACCTCAACCCCTGTGATGGGAGAACCCACCTCCAAGTCAAGCTCTGGTTTCTCCTCAGAATACGTGTCTGTGGCATTAAGGACATCGCCAAAGTATTCTCATGGTCAGCATCCCCCCATCCACAGTAGGAACTGTGTGGACACTAAGGTGCTTCCCACTCCTGAGATGGAAACCGGATAGTTTACCAGAATCTTTTCAGGGCTTACAGGAAGTCCTCTTCCAAGGCCTCCCCAAACTCACCCCATGCCTGGGTTTTGCTTCTGCAAATGCCCAGGCTTGGTCTGGCACTTGGCCTGCCGGTACCTGTCAGCTACTTCAGGAGTCCCACATGCCAACCATACCCTGTAGGATGCAGCTTGACAACATCCCCCACTACTGGTGTCCACCAAGAGGTTCAGGGATTGTCGCCATGACCAGCACCAGCCATCTTGTGACTGCGAGTTTGTTCAACTGCCTCAGCAATGACTGCTCAGAACACAGACCATTCAGACTCCAGAGACATCCTCGTCCACTACCTTATCCAACTTATTTTCACAGCCTAGCTCTTCTCTTAACCAAAGTGTCAAAAACATGCAGCTGCAAGTCACATGATATAAGAACAAGCTCAACCATCAACATACGGCCAAGGTTGTCCTGGTGCCATGTGCACTGATGGATGTCCCTATTTTTGAACATGGTTTTAGTTATGGCCAAACTGTGCCTAGCACAGAAGTCCAACAACTGAACACTGCTCAAGTTCTGATCAGTGTTCAGAACTCCATCATAGTAGAGGGTCCAGCTCAACTCCAGGAATTTGGTTCCAGAGCCAGAGCTATGCTGACAGGCTGCATGATTACCAAGGGACAAACCCATGTCCCTGCTTCAAGCTGTCACTGGCCTTATTTACTGTAAGCTAATTTTGTGTTAAGTATAGCGTTGTAAAATCTTTAACATCTTTCACAGCGAAGCTTGAAATTATCCATTGGTTGTTTTTATCTCTGCCTGCACTGCAGATTATTTGTTTCTTTCTCATTTGTTGTGTATTTTTAAATTGTGCAAAAAAATTAATAAATAAATAACATTTACTATTGATGGTTTTATGTTTTGGGTGAAGTGTTTAAATTTTCCTTGTTAGAATATGTTTAATACTTTTAAAGATTAAATTATTATGACTGTATATTGTAAAATCTATTGAGATGTGGTTTTGTTGTTCTAACATCCAGTGACATGAGAGGAGGAAGAGGTTGAGGGAGGAGCAACACTGTCAAAGAGCAGAACAGAAAACAACTCCCACTGTCAGATGCATCAATATCTAAACCATACATAACACACATACTGTCTGGAAGATGCTCTCACTGCATTACTGTGGAATGTTTCCTTTGTTTCTCATCATACTAAAAGGTAGGTTAAAGCAGGAATAATAAATGTCTTTAGAGGATCTGTTTGCTACAAACCACTGGAACAGACAATCACACTTTAACATCGTCTTTAACAACATTATCACATCTATTCTACGTGTGTGTGTGTGTGTGTGTGACTCTCTGGCTAGGTAACTCTTTAAACCTACTGATTGTTCTCCTTTAATCAACCATCTTTATTCATTCATCTCTTCCTCTGCATGTTCTGTTCTTCCTCAGAGTGTAAAGGACAAGACACAGTGATCCAGCCAACAGGAGATGTCACTGCTGCTGAAGGAGACACAGTTACACTCAACTGTACTTTTCAGACCAGTGACCCAGGTCCCACTCTGTTCTGGTACAAACAAGAAGGAAACAACAGCCCCAAATTCATCCTGAACCGCTTTACATTAGACAAAGGGAACACAGTAGACGAGTTCAAGAAGAGATTTTCATCTACTTTGAATTCTAAATTGAAATCAGTTCCTCTGAAGATCCAGAAGCTTCAGCTGTCTGACTCTGCTGTGTACTACTGTGCTCTGCAGCCCACAGTGACAGGAAACACCTCAACTCTGAACAAAAACCTCTGGAGCAAAGACAACACAATACTCCACAACATCCACTAGAGGGAGTCACACACTGTTACAGTTACAGTTGGTAACAATCTTTTCTCTTCACTGACTTCACTGTTTAAAACTCTTCACAGTCAGTACAAAAGCAGTTGATGTAGACTGAACTGTGGATCATTTCCCATTCCTTTGATACAAAACACAACAAATCACCAAGTCTTCAAACATTTGTAAACTGTTGTTTCACAGATCAACTCAACCTTCACCAGAACTACATGTAATTGTTGTACATTTCCACATACTGTTGTTAAAACTGTTAAACTTGTGTTAGAAAGTGAACCTCTGACACTAAATGACTGTAAACTGGTCTAACATGTTTTATTGTTCTACATCTACACTTTAAAAGACATAAAACAATAAAAGTCTTGAAGTCTTAACTGGGTTGTACAACACTGAGGACTCCTCTGATTCCTGGCTCACCTCTATGAAAGAGTCGTACCAGCTGAGGAAAAGGGGCATATGAAGCTGAACTGTTGAAACTGGTGGTGGTAGTATCAGTTCAGTATCAGTAAAGGTTCAATACCAGTTGATTTTAGTCCAAACACTTCAGACGCCTGCTAGAAAGATGAAGATAAAGAGGAATTTCACCTTCCACCATCACAACGTGCCAGAGCATATACATCCACATCAACATAAGAACGGCTTCACCAGAAGATGATTAAAGTTTTACAATGGCCCAGCCAGATCCCAGACCTGAATCTGACTGAGAACATGTGGGTGACCTGAAGAGGGCGCTGCACAGGATTCACATGAGCAGCTGATCCACATCAATGACAAACCAACTGGATGATGATTCACACACAAGACTCCATGAAAACAAAGAAACACACTGACTTAGTCACTTGATCCTCTTCAGTCACTGTGGCTCATTAGGCCACAATGAGCTGCTTCTGTTGTTCACCATCCTCAGCAACATGTAGAGCTACACCACAAACACAGTAAAAGATCAACTGATTCAGCTCCACCATCTTTGTACTGGAGCAGTAGTCATGAAGACGTTAGTTTACATTCAAAGAAAATCACTGAAAAGACCAGAAGTCACATGAAGTTGAAATGTTCAGTGTCAGTTCATGTCTGATCTGTCTGATCAGAGATATTAAAGGAGCTGTAGCAGCTTCACAACAATCAGCACCTGTTATCAGTTTGGGAACAAAGTGAATGTGCAGCAGCTGTAAAACAGGAAACATGTCAGTTGACATTTACAATGATGACGACACACAGGACAAGTTCCACTGAGATAGTGGGACAAGATCGTCGATCTTCACATTAAGGCAAAGACAGGTCTTGCAGCCCGAGGGTGAGGTGAGGTAAGTGAAGCCATGTTGTGTCAGGTTAGCTAACCGATTTGCTAGCTTGGTGATTTGTTGGTTGATGAAAAACATAAAACGTAAAAACAAAAGCTCAAAAGGTCTGTAAATCTCTCTTACATCGATGACAGCGATTATTATTAAAATGGAAATACGTATTGGATTAATTTAGCTAAGACTTGTGTCTGAGCGCTCTCTGAGACCTACACAACTTGTACAAGTCAGCTTCTCCAGCCGGTATCAGACCACCAAGGCCACCACCTTCAACTGCCACCCAGTCCACACCGGTCCACCGGGCTACAGACCCATGTTTTTTTTTTGGTCTTTGCCTGGCTCGGCTCCATGAAGACCCAGCTACCAGACGCTTGCCAATGGGCCTCCTTCCCAGGTCTGGCTCCAGGGTGGGGCCCTGGTGACCCTCTGTTTACTCTGTTTTATTGCTGTCTTCATCATTAGAGGTGTATGAACTGCTCTTAAACCCTACCAGGGGCTAAAGTCCTCAACAACACAGCTCCTAGGGTCACTAGAGAACACAAACCCTCCACCACGGCAAGGTGGAGGTTGTTGGAGGGGTGTCATCATCTTTATAAATTTCTAAAAAATCTTCACTTTTAAAAATATTTTTGATACATTCAAATTTTCAATTATTTTTTATGTTTTTTTTTTTTTAGTTTTTAAATCAACAGCAAATATAATAAATAATACTACCAGTACCACTTTTAATAAAAAAGAAGTTTGGAATAAACAGCTAATGTCGATAATGATAACAATAGAATGAGTAGTAAGAACATTTTAGATAGAAAAATATTCAAAATACACTGGAATATCATGGTATTTATCTGTCCTGTAGGGGTCGTTTTCTCTCCCCTTTTACCTACAACATTATTGATTATCTCTTATTTATCAGTGGTTTAACAGGAGCTTTATTTCAGTGATGACCTGGTGTAAAAAGTATAAAGCTCAAGTTTCATTAGAGGAGGATGACACACAGGTGGACAATAAGTTCAAAGGTCGTTCTTAAAACTCAGGAGTTGAACAGAAGTGGAGTCATTCATATCTTTCCTCTTGTTTCAACTGATAAATCCTTTTCTGTCTGAATGAATGTGATCGCCACCTGCTGGAACCGGAGCTGATCACAGAGTCGGAGGCAGGCGAGACATTAACGACCCTGAAGACCATGACGAAGGTTTGTCAGCTGACAGGAAGTAAACACCTCACCAGGCTCAGACTGGACCTTTTATTCTTTTATTCAATATTGTATTACATGACCTTACACATTTACATAAAGCTACAAACAGAAGAACAACAACACATGGGCCCAGTCTGTCAGCTAAATTACTGATTTAGCTTCTCCCACTAAGACATTTAGGTTTTGTCACTTTTGACATTTGACTTGAATCTAACCCTGTGATTAAAGAGGGAGCAGAGAATACAACATCAAAAAGATTAAAACCCTCAATTTAAAACTAAAAAACACCATCAAACTAAAACCAGTCGCGATCATTTAAGAAGGACGGTCCACTGCAGGTCACCAGTTCACCTCCTCAGAGGTCTGTAAAGTGTTCTCCACTGTGGACTCTGACATCTCCACTTGGACAATTAGCTCTCTACCTTTTCTCTAATGTCATCCCAGTTATTTATTCCCACACTTGAGTACTACATCAATACACCAGACTTGTGTCTACATTTTAAAGTTTCCACACCAACTATATTATTCAGAGCTGATCTTTTCATTGGTTACATGAGATGTTTTCTACAGACTAGTTAATAACAGCATTCTGTCTACTGTGTTTGATAAATGAAACAAACTCCATGAATCAAGGAGCCATGCAGGTTTCCTTTGTATCATCTTCATCTTCTTCCTCTTCCTCCAGTTTCCTGGGTGGAGTCTTCCACCTTAGTTCGGCATCAGTTATTCCTGCATCTCTTAGCTGTGTTAGCTACAAAGGAATAAATGACAATTGTGCTTTGAGCATCTTTTAAAATAAGAGCAGTTAAACACAAGAAATGTCTTAACTTGTGTGTGTATTGTTCACTTAACTATAAAAAGTATAAATCATAAAGGGGCGGTGGTTAAGCACGGTGAAGCTTGGAGAGCGTCAGGCCGAGGACCAAGACGAGAGAGAGGAAGGTGCTGTCGGATTCGGGGAGTGGTGAGGTGCACTTCACCTCCCCATCCAGATAAGTACCTCTCTCTGCAACACGCAACACCTGTTGTCCAGGAAGACTCACCCCACGGAACGCTTGTGTTGTGTCTCCGATCCGCCGTCCGTCAATACCCACCAGATGCATTTGCTGTCAGGCAGCCGGCAAAATTAGAAGGCTTGTGGAGCGGCTGTGCTGGGCTCTGGCACGCTGGATCAGAGACGCAGTCATGCGTAGCTGTGCCGCAGCCGGTGGAAACACACCCATTGACTATAATGGAGACCTATCAGATCCGCCGCCGGATCACAGATGCAATGCAAGCGATCTGCATTCGGTGTAAATTTGGGGTTACCCCAGATTTACACTGAATGCCAAACGCTTGCATTGCGTCTCCGATCCGCCATCCGTCAGTACCCACCGGACAAGTTTGCGGTGCGGCAGCCGGCATCATGAGAGCTTGTGAATTCACGTACAGTCGCACAATGTAACAGGGTGTATTTTGATAGAGTGTCACCGGGATGAAATAATGATGAAAAACTTTGACTTCAGGCCTGCCTCCACCCATTATGACGTTTTCATTTTTTCAAGTTTATTGCAGGTAAATCTGATCTGCCATGAACATGGTTTATTTTATTTTGAAAGTTAACCAAATGTTTTATTTTGATTTTGTGCACGACTTTCTGCCCCGCATGATCTTCTGGACAGATTGCTAGTCCATGGTCCAGTGTGCGGCAAAAATAGAAGGCTTGTGGATCAGCTTGGCTGGGCTCCGGATGAGGGATGCAGCCGTGCCACAGCCGGTGGAAACACAGCCACTGACTATATGGAATCCTACCAGATCTGCCACTGGATCACAGATGCAACACAAGTGATCTGCATTTAGTGTAAATTGGGGCTCAGCCAGTCAATCGTAGCCACCCTATGCCCTAGTCAAGTTTTGTTTGAGTTCTTGAATTGGTTTGGATTATATCTTAGATATGTGGTTTTATTTCTTTGATTATTGTTGCATGTGATGTTTGATTTTGTAATTGAACTTGGGCGTTTGGGGGACACAATCAGGCTGTGCTGGGGACTGAAGACAGTGTAAGGCAGAGTCAGCAAGCCAGCCAGAAGGCTCTTTCCTGCTCATGCTGCCTTTTCATATCCCCAATTTACACTGAATGCCAGTCACTTGTGTTGTGTCTGCAATCGGGTGGCAGATCTGATTTTCCATTTGGTTTCCATTATAGTCAATGGTAGTGCCTCCACCGGCAAGTGCAGCTGATCTACAAACCTTCTATTTTTGTTGCACGCTGGACGTGAATCTGTGAGATTTCATGATGCTGGCTGCCAGACCGCGATCGGAGACACAACGCAAGCGTTCTGCATTCAGTGTGTCCGGGGTTATACTTAGAACCAATCCCATTTCTCTTTTTTACCCCCTCTCCTTCCACTCACCCCTTGAAAGTGGAGGATGAATCCTCCATGAAAACAGTGAAAACATTCCCCTGGAAACGAGACATCGCTACTTTACCTTTACACGTCATCAAAAGTCGTTGATAGTTGCTACATAAGACGATGCAGCAAGTCTCCATGACAACCGAATGACAACAAACCAAGACTTCGTCTACAGACTCGTTTGTGCTGATTGAGCTGGTGATTGATTAAAAACTGAAAACCGATTCGTTTAAATTAGGAAAACAATGACTATGAATGACAACTAGCGGTTGCTAGCTAACGTTAACAGATGTTACTGATTAGCAGTCAGCGATAAGTTAACTTCAATGTATTCATTAGTTTATTAATTAAAATGCTAATATTTTTGACAACTGCATCCTTGTCCTAGTGCATGCTGGGAAAGTTTTCATCCCCCTTGGTTTGAATTGTGGTCCTGGAATAGTTTCAATTGGAGGACTATGTGGCCTTAGCCCTTAGCCCTGCCCCTTCATCTAAACTGTCACACTCGCTTTTATTTTGAAAACTATGAAAAACTTTTACACTGAGTAACAAAAGTCTTCCCAGTCTAGTTTCTCTTAAAGAAGTGAGAGAGAGAAAACACTAGAGGAAGTTTCACCTGTTGTAGGATCTGTTCATTGGTAGCTGGATTTGAAAGATCAGCAGACGTCCGAATCTTCATCTTCACCACAGTCATCTTCCTTTGAGGACCTGAACAGTCCAACAAACATGTCAACAAAACAAAGAGGGAAATATTATCCCACTGTGAGAAAACATCAGAAAAGTATTTATAAGATCTGAATATTTTTTCACCTTGACACCAGAAGGGAAATTTAATGTCACAGCTGCAGTCGTACCAGGAGTGGTCTGGATTCTCAGCCACACAGTGCTCGTTACCACCATAGTTATCTGGTTGTCCACTTGCCCAGTTTCTGAAGGAGCTGCTGCTGCTGTTGGACCACCTCCATGGTACTCGGTATAAACCAAACCACACACTGTATCCTGAAGTCACTGAGAAGGTGTTTGTCTGTTGCTGATCATCTTCGATCGTAGCCAGGTCTTTGTGGTGAATTCTGCAGTAAGTCTGGGCACCAACCCAAGTCTGCTTCAGAGGACCGAGAGTATATGTCCTCTGGCCTGGTGGATTTTCTTTACAACAGAATAAAATCCAAGTTATTGACTATTATTTGTTACTGACTTTTGTGAACATGTTGCAGAGATGAGGAGGTGTGATTAATCATGAAGGAGGTTGGATCATATTTCAATGAGAATCATTGTCTTTGTCTTTAGAGTTCTATAGTTTTCCCTCATTGTTCATCAAAGTTCATCTAAAATTGATTCATTTCAACACTAATTCAAATCAGTGTAGGTACAACACCACACAAAACACATCTGAAAACAAAGTTCATGCTGCTTTGGATCAGAGAGGATCACACAGGTTATGTCTAAATACAGAGCACTGTAACATTAACACATTAGTAACAAACTGTTACATGTTGAATTGTGTAGTCGTTATTATCACAAGGTGACTTTATTATCTGGAAGAAAAGATGGAACCTGCTGAGTGAGTGAAATAAACACATTAAAGAAAAACTTTTCTTACCATCATAACAATCAAAGTATCTTGCTGCTGAACAATACTATCGTACCACAGCTCATCAGGACGCATCATCCCACAGAACTGATTTGCAGCACGATTCTCTGGTTGGCCTGAACCCCAGCTGCTGTAACCAGTCGTGGTTGTTTCACCAGTTGCTGACCATTTCCAGGAATTGGAGTCACTGCCCATAGTGACCTTCCAGGATTGTGGGTCGTCACTCAGGCCGATCCATGCTGGTGAGGTGCTGCCATCAGGTCTGTTTAACCTGCTGATGTCAGCCATGTTTTCAAAAGGTCGCCAGGTCGCTGTGTTTCTCTCTGCAGTAACGCTGAGCATCGGTCCAGGTCATTGGCACGTTGACAAAATGGTACTCATGAAGGAGATGAAAACAGGAAATGAGGCCAGATCCTGAGGGAAGATGATAGAAACATATTTATCTAGAGACTAGAGTATGTTTATTATAATGTGAACATGAACCTTTCATGTAGTTCAAAGTGCTTCACAGATGATTGAACATCACAAAAATAATATTTCAAAACCAAACAAACATGCTGACACTGAATGGACAAGTAGAAGTAAAAGATAAACAGCCTGAAACCACAGTAGTGGATCCTGGTTTGAAGATGACAAGGACCACCGCCATGTTGTTGTGAGCAGCACAAAAAACAACAGAAGTGGTGCAGCATGTCTGGCTGCTATCACTGGCTACTCTGGTGTTATTGACAGGTTTATTTTCTTTTCATCATATGTTAGGGGGGTTTAAAGGTGGGGGCTTGTGTGGACGTCTCTCGATTCACTTTTTATTTTTATTTAAGTAAAAAATTCAAATAAGCAGCTAATTCCAGTGGAAACAGACTTGTTGAAAACAATAATGTTACACTGTTCATGAAACACACACATGAACACTTTCACGACTTAGGAATCAGTGAAGAGAACAAACATGAGATAAACATTTGACTGGTTCTCTTTCAATGACGTCATCTCGTCTTATTCTTCAGTGCATTAATGGAACCTGACTGGAGAATTAGTGCAACTAACTATTGTCCAACTCCTCATATTTACATCATCATAGTGGATGGAAGCAACAGTAATTTACATTTTCTTCAATGGATTTTCAGACATTTGATTAACGTTTGCATCACATTTGGACGAGTCTTTCAATTTGACTTCAGTCTTTTTGTGCGTCATCACTCACAAGGTTGAGGTTACATAACTGTGATGTTTGTGTCTCTAAAACACAGTGTGGTTATTGTATCGTTGTTAGAAATATTCATACTAAAGTACTTAAGTGACTGAGTTGATTTTATTCTGATGCCACATGTTTAACTGTAAAATGGACAATGGTCCATAACCTGTGTCTTTATAGTGAACTCTGTAGTGACATGATCACTGACTCCAGGTCTGTGCTGCTACATTTACATTATATTTGGATGTAACCTTGACTATTGTCTTTTGCATGTCATGACTCACAGGGTTGGAGCTGCATGACTGTAATGTTTGTATGAAACTAGACACTACATGGTTGTTGTACAATGAGGATCATTGAAGACGCCACATACTTCAAACACTTCACAGTGAATTTACTTCAACTCAGCCACTTAAATAAAATGGTGGACAGATGGACAGAGACTGATTCAACGTGAATATAACAAATATAAAGAAGGATGTTAATCAGTCAGTGGTTTGGAACCAGTATGAAGTATTATTATATAAGTATTATTCATGGTCCAGTGACGTGGATGGATGATATTTCCACATTGGTCTCACTGCAGAACAACTTGGTGACAGGAGGTGTGACTACAGTCAGGCCTCTCTCTAGAAACACACCTTAAAAGTCCTGAAGTACTTTGTTACTTTCCTCTGGATACCTGATGTTTAAAATGATTGATAATCTCTCAGCCCGTCCTCTGGTCAAAAGTAGTGGGTGAGTGAAACTTCATCCCACAAACATTAGAAACTCAGGAACCTCTGCAGTTTTTAAAAGCAGCTTCAAGCTAAAGTCTGAACAAATGTGTCACCACCAATGATCGTCTTGTGTTTATTGTATTTATCAGGCTGAGTTCAACCTCACACTGATGGATGTTGATGTACTCTATTGTTTTATGTCATGTATTTGTTGCTCTGTGCTGTTCTTCTCTGTCTGTCAACAAGCCCATGGAAAACAGATGTAAATTAGCTGCTAGTTCACTCTGGTGTAACTACTTTAAATTATTCTCTGTCCCTGTAAACATCCACAATAACGTCTAATAAATAAATGGATGAAACTTTGGATGAAGCAGTTTAAAGTTTCCACCAGTTGATTTTCATGCTGTAGTGAAAAAGTGGAACATAATGTCTGTCTGAATGCTGGAGAAGACTTGACAATATAAAACACTAGAGAAAACTGTGAAAAACTGTCAGCAGCAGTAACATGATTTTAAAGAACGGCTCAAACACATAAACACCAAAGACAAAAAGGACATTTTAGCCTTGACTCTTACCAAAATGGATGAAGAACACAATCACTGTGAGATCCATGTGTGAATTGACTACAAAACAGAAAAGAAACACATATTAACTGCAGTAAAAAGGTTCTCCATCCATCCAGCTGACACATTTCTTTATAGTGTCCAGAATTCCTGTTTTATTGTCAAAGCACATTGATCCAACAAATAAGTAACTGATGGACTTCAGGTGGTTTAAAACAGTATACTCACAGGTTTAATCCAGCTGGAGAGTGTTGGGAGAATTGTTGATATTCACAGCAGCTGCAGCAGAATCAAGTCTTATCACTCAGACGTACAGATCAACATCTACTGACACACTGAGACAACCAGTCTAGAGCTGCTGAGTCTACAGGCTCACATTTGAATATACAAACCAGGAATAAGACGTAAGTCACAGTGGTTATTACTGTTTGTGATCATACCCAGTTATTATCATGATTCTGACTCCTGGTGAAATGCCATTTAGCAGAGTTCGTGATAGTGCCACCATGTTGCCAGTTAGTGATGTTTTATCTGAATAATACTTTTATACTATAACACTAATGCAAACAGTCACCAGAAGCAGCAGAACATGATGATCACTCATCTTCTTCAGGAGATTCAGATTTTCTACTTTGATATTTGTGGCCTTTAATGTCTGAAGGATCTCAGTCACCCCAGTCACCATAATAATAACACTATAGAGGCTGGTATTGAACTTTGTGTGTAGTGCCTGTTTGCATGTTAGTGAATGCTTGGTTGGTATCATAATCCCAGGCTTCTTGATTTGTTTAGGGATTCAATTAAGTCTGTTGCTGTGGTCACGGATGGTTGCTTTCTTCACTGATCCAAGAAGCAGTCAACCAACCAGAATGAGTCAAATTCAAGAGACTATTGTCATGACAACATAGATGATTAGAATTTGCATCAGCGCAGCTTCTTACAAACAGAAACAGATGCATAAAAGAAGGTATAAGAAACCTGCAGGTTTTTTAGAACAGCTGCATCATCTCATAGCACAGAGTTGTTACTCACCCAGTTGGATATTTTATCTTTGCTCCTTGTTAACTGTACATGCTGTGATATGTCCACATGTCCATTTACATATGGTCTATTACATTCATCTGTAACATATGCGACGCCCCTCTGCTCCCCCTGCAGGCCGCCTGCGTTCCTCATCCTGGCCAGATGAGGACTCAGGTTTCCGGCCTGCATTGTGGGGAGCTGGAGTGGATATAACCCCCACCTGGCGCCGGTGTAGGTATATAAGCACCTCCTAATCTCCTGACATTAGCTTTTGCTCCTCTCTCATCATTTTTGATTGACTTTTTTCACACAAACACACACACACACCACCTTACACTGCTACTAATTCACATACGACCCATACGCATTCATACACAGTTTCTTCCCTAGACATTTTTTCTTAATTTGACTGACTTTAATAAAGTTGTTTTTGTAACTTTGAACCCATTTGTCCTTCCTCTTTAATGCTGCGTAACATATTTCTTACATCTTCACCAGAAATGATGCTCTACACCTGTGGAACGAGTAGAGATAATCCAGGTCCAGTGAACTGTCAGGTCAGGATGTGCTGGGCAACAGGCTGAAGTGTCTCGATGAGTTTTACACACCTGGATCTGGACCTGGATCACTTTTATTGTCACATCTTTGTTATTAAGTTACTCGAGTTACTAATTACTTTTTGTTTTTGTATATTTCATGAATCAGTGCTAAATAACTAAAAAGGCATTTTTTCTAGGGTTGTCAAAGTTTGTGAATCGTTGTGACTAATATGACTGAGATTAACATGATAAAATAATTAAATGCCGTTTACTTTTGAATGCCTAGCATTGGCAAACCTGTGGTCTAGAGACAGCTGGTCTGAGTATCTTGTGAACCTTTTGGCAGGGAAAACCCGTGCTGCTTATGTTACTATGGACATTGACAACACCACAGACTATGGTAAAATGAAAGAAACCATATTTGAAAAATATGCAAGTGACCCTGACACATACTGGCATAGATTTCACTCTATGACATTAATGGAAGGCAAGACCATCAGGGAGCTGCAGGAACGACCGACCTCTCTAACAAGTGCATGTTCCCAAGGCAGAAGAACAAGGCGGAGATTGGAGACGCCATCATCTTAGAACAGATTCTGAGCATGCTGAGTCCAGAGCTGAGGGTATGGGTGCAACCCACAGATGTCTGAGCAGGCTGCAGACCTGACAGACGCCTACATCGCTGCCTGTTGTCACAGAGGGACCTACCAGCTTGGGGTCCCTCTGAATTTTTTAATGAATTTCTCCTTGGGATGAATAAAGTATCTACACTGTTAAACTTTTCACAGTAAATTTACAGTAATTATCTCGCCAGCAAACTGCTGTATTTTATAATTACAGTATACTGCTGGGAACATGACATATACAGTTCATTGCTTTAAATTTTCAACATGATACTAATGATATTTTTTCAATTACTGTATATTTACAGAATTTGAACTGTATTTGAATCTACAGTATATATCCTTTATTTAATGATAATTGCAGAATGTTACTGTAATACTACTACTACTAATAATAATAATAATAATAATAATAATATTAAAGAAATGACAGCAGGACAATATTCATTATGCAGTTCCTTTTTAAATATTTATTAAAATAAAAAACATTGCAACACAAGTAAAACTAGACATGAATAAACCTTAACTCCTTGTCTATTTTCTTTTCTTTGTTTTGCTCTTTTAAAAGATTAACAATTCTTTTTTTTCATATTTGTTAACTCACTGTGACAAGTTGTTGTGAGAAAGGACATCAAATTGTTTTACTAAACCTGTTTTACTAAACCAAACTATACTGCTGCTGTTCTGCAGCAGTATAGTTTGTCATGCTGAGTATCATGTCTGTGTATTGTTGCTTTTTTGATTATTTTCTATTATGTGCTGTGTTTTGTGTATTTTGCTAAATTGCATGTGTTATTTATTTCATATGTACTTTGGAATTTCTCCGGTTTGTTATTATTGTAGTACAGTTCCTTAAGTTGAGGATATGCATGTTTGGAAATGCAGGAAATGCAACCTCCAGACTGACAACTGCACCAGCCAGTCAGAGGTTACAGCAGGCCCCACAGACTGATTGATAGGTGGCTAGGTAGCGGGTGTGCTTTGTTTTTTAAAGGACGGCACACGCAGTGGAGAGCAGGGCAAAGGAGCTGAGGACCACGAGGGCCCACAGAGACGTGAGGGACAGTTTATTGGAGGCCTTTGGATGCGAAGGGCAGAAGTAGGAACTTCTGCCACAAAGCTGTGAATCTCTGACTGATACACTGTAGCTGCAGCCTGACCACCCTGAACTAGTGAAGCGCACCATGTGTTGTCCAGTAGACTGCTGGCCATCTCCTGTGTTCCAGGTCTGCAGCGTCGCTGGAGCAGTCCGGTGGAAGTGAGGGGCCAAGTGCTCAGCATGTGAAGTTGCTGAGAGTGGAGGACGGGACGAGAGTACAGGAGGACAAAGACTGGAGCCTGGTCGTGAGATCTTGGACTGTTGAATTTTAATATTGTTCTTATCCTGTTTTAAAAAGGGGAGGCCCTCCTCTCACTTTGCAGATACATGTTGATTGACAATGAATGGATGGGAATTTTAGAGTAATGGAAAAGACTTTATGTAATGAAAGAAGAAAATATCTAACTATAATATTGTTAAAACAGACACTGAAACAAAGATAATCTTACATCAATTTGGATGATAAGGGCATGTGTCATTAGAACCTGAAGGATGTTTGAAACAGTCACACTGCAGTCAGTCCTGAAGAGAGCCTTTACATCATCATTTGTTGGATTTTGTTTGAAGAACTCCATGAGGTTTCTGCCATGATCTTCAAGAAAAGCCTCAGTCTTTCGGACAGTTGGAACATTGGTCAGCATTTCAAAATGAGTGCACATGGTGCTTGAGAAGAACAAGTATGGCCATTGCTGCTTCACATCTCCCAAGGCTGGTGCAGGGTTTGCATTCATCATTTGGCGCTGCTAGTAATATGTTGTTTCCATAAGTTTTAATACTTCTGCTCTTTCCATTCCTGAGGAACCTTCCTATGAAAAGAGCTCCATCAGCTTTTGTCTCTTATTTTCTAGAGATGCTTCTGTCTCTTCAGGTGGAAGCTCAGGCTGCCATTGTGTGCAACCATAAGTATCTGCAGGACCTTGTGGTTTAGTTCCATTTTCATCCTTTAATGTTCTGCGACGAGCAAGTGTGTTGTTTCTGTTCAAATATTCTATGCGTGTCTTTATCTGACACAGAAGAGATTCATAACCTGCCTCCACGGTTGTTTTTCCATCATCCATTGTATCTATAAATGACTGGGGATACTGTCGCGCTATGTCACTTGTCACTTGCGCATGTCATCAACAAGTATGCGGATCACCTGCCTCCTGTCTGCTGGTGAAGGCCTTCTTCCATTCTGAATGCATGTGTATAGACTGGGGGGCATTTTGTCCCAGTTTACTTTAAAATTGTTAAGCCAATTTGCCTGTGCAGGCAAGGGTGATCTTGGAGAAGAGGACAAGGAACTGCTTGAAAGTGAAGAGCTTTGGTCCAGTGGGATGCATGTGGACATCTGCCTTAGTGAAGCAGAAATGGACACAGGCTCTAGAATGAGGAAAATATTATGTATGTATTATGTGTATGGATCAATATCTGGTAACATCTGCCACCCTCATTATTGCAGGATACACTATGCTTTTTCACTTTTAACTACAGAAATATTAGTATTCTATTCTGTGTTGTATGCATATAATCAGATGACTATCTCCACATTTGCCACATGATATTCTAACATATGCCGGCCTGGATATACAATTCTTTTTGGGCATCAAACAAATCTAAATCAAGTAAATCTGCATGTTTTTCAAATTGCTGCCTCAATCTCTCTACCATAGTAATATGCTTATATTTAGCAAAAGCTATGCCTGCTTCATCAAGGTGTGATGTCATAAGCACATCACGTTATCTTATCTGATCATATTTAGTTTTTTTCTTTTCTGATTACAAGCTGATGCCTTTCAGCAAGAGTGGAGCAGAGGTTCTTGAAGTTGTGCAGTTTGCGAGCACATTGTTTGAAATACGTGTGCTTACTCTCAAATTGTAGAGTCCATAAACGTATAAGAGGCCCAAAGCAAATGGTTAGGTCTGATAATAATAACTAATAACTTGGTTTGTTGTTAGCATCACTGCCAAGGAAACAAAAGTGATCTATACGGCAGTTTAGCTCTACATAACTGAACTCCTTTTGCTATGTGATAATATGGCTGATATACAACGCCAAATCATATGACACAACACTTTCAAACAGATCATGGCCTAAGCATGGAGGTAGATCAGGTTGGCATACATGGAAGAAGGAAAGATCATTGAATTTTGAATCAAATTTGATGCCTGCAGACGACTTTAAGCCTGATGTACCCAACAGCTGCACATGGTCATTGTGGGATTCAACTGTTCTGATTGAGGCTTTTGCTAAGGCAGAAGAAGTGAAAGATTCACGATCAATAGAACAGAATCTGCAGAAGTGACTACTTCTGCTGAAGTTCTCATTGAAACCACCAATATTGTGTGATTTTACAGGCGCTGGTTTCCCCTTTTTTGTTTTGCTTTGGATGTGATCAGTCCATGTAAGGTCCTCAGAGATTTTGACACCCACGTATTTAAAGCTGGTCACTGTCTCTCCAGAGCCTCATTGGTGTTAATGGAAATGTAAGAACACTGCTGCCTCCTGCTGAAATCCACCACCAGCTCCTTAGTTTTGAGACATTCAGTTTAAGGCAGTTGTTCTGACACCATGATGCTACGTTCCTCACCTCACTCATCATTGTTGGAGACATAACCCAGCTGTAGTAGTAGTTGTTGTAGTTGTGTGGCTCTGCATTCATAGGTGTAATAGGAGTACAGCCATGGGCTGAGTACCCATGTGGAGCTCTGGTGTTGATGGAGTTGGAGAAAAAAACTGCCAGCATTTAGCCAGGAAGTCCAAAATCCATGCACACAACATGTTGTTCTGTCGAAGATCTCTCAGCGTTGTGAACAGTCTCTGGGTGAGGATTGTTTTGAAAGTAGAGCTATAATCAATAAACAACAAACCTGCTTCAGAGGCCTGAACATGTCACTTTCTGCAATGCTGATTCTCTGTTCACTGAGGTAATAACTGCTAATGTTAGTATGGCTATTGTTAGGATTGTTAGCCTCAAAACAGGCAGAAAACACATTGAGATTATTAGCAAATTCAGAGTCAGTATTTACCACAGCAGTGGATTCTGGTATTATTAATTACCAGGTTTGTGTTGAGGTACTGAACTCAGCCAGAGAGCAAGGATCATGTTGATACCAAGAACAACCTGTAGTCATGTTGAGATGTGGTTTTGTTGTTCTAACATCCAGTGACATGAGAGGAGGAAGAGGTTGAGGGAGGAGCAACACTGTCAAAGAGCAGAACAGAAAACAACTCCCACTGTCAGATGCATCAATATCTAAACCATACATAACACACATACTGTCTGGAAGATGCTCTCACTGCATTACTGTGGAATGTTTCCTTTGTTTCTCATCATACTAAAAGGTAGGTTAAAGCAGGAATAATAAATGTCTTTAGAGGATCTGTTTGCTACAAACCACTGGAACAGACAATCACACTTTAACATCGTCTTTAACAACATTATCACATCTATTCTACGTGTGTGTGTGTGTGACTCTCTGGCTAGGTAACTCTTTAAACCTACTGATTGTTCTCCTTTAATCAACCATCTTTATTCATTCATCTCTTCCTCTGCATGTTCTGTTCTTCCTCAGAGTGTAAAGGACAAGACACAGTGATCCAGCCAACAGGAGATGTCACTGCTGCTGAAGGAGACACAGTTACACTCAACTGTACTTTTAAGACCAGTAGCACAACTCAATATTTGTTCTGGTACAAACAAGAAGTTAATAATTTTCCCAAGTATGTTTTGCGACGAGACAATTATAAAGCAAAACACAATGATCCAGGGTTCCAAGACAGATTTGATGCTGAGGTCAAAGTCAAATCAGTTCCTCTGAAGATCCAGAAGCTTCAACTGTCTGACTCTGCTGTGTACTACTGTGCTCTGCAGCCCACAGTGACAGGAAACACCTCAACTCTGAACAAAAACCTCTGGAGCAAAGACAACACAATACTCCACAACATCCACTAGAGGGAGTCACACACTGTTAAACCTTCAGACTATCACAACACATGTTCAAACAACTGAACAGCTGAGAATCATCCACCAAGTGTGTTGTTTCTCTCTGTGTTTTAGAAAAAGGCTACTCAACTAATCAGCTCCATCATGTTCACATCACCTCTGATGCAGATAAAAGTTCAGTTTCTATTGATCCTGGGTCTCAGTGCTCAGACAGTTTCTTTGTCCAACTTCCTTAGACCATGTTCCAACCAGGCAGTTCAAAGAAGTCTCACCTTAAATTAACACTTCCATTCTGAATCTCAGCAATTTATCTTTATTCACAGTCTATGTACCACAGTCTTTATAAGCTGCAGTAATTAAACCTTAAGACGTTAACAGTCCACCATGGACCCTGGTGGTCTAGGTAACTATAGACCCAGACAAACCTATTTTCCCCCAAATCTCTTCATTTTTGTAACAGAAACAGCACTAGTGAAAGTTACCAATGACCTTCTCATGGACAATGGACTTGTTTCTATACATGTCCAGCTGGATCTTAGTTCTGCATTTGATACCACTGGTTACAAGATCCTGTTACAGAGGCTGCAACATGTTGTTGGGATCAGAGGAACTGCACTAGTTTCAGTCATATTTATCAGATAGGTTGTTTGTTCATGTGAGCAATGATTCTTCCATATACCTTCCAGTTAGTGAAGGGGTTCTACAGGGTTCTGTGTTAGGACCAATCACTTTCATTTTATACCTGCTTCCTTTAGATATTATCGTCATGAAACACCATATAAACTTCCACTGTTATGTAGATGATACACACTTATTTTTATCTGTGAAGCCAGATGAAACCAAACAGATGATCAAAATTCAGGATTGTCTTAAAGATATAAGGATCTGGATGATCCATGGTGTCATGTAGTTGTAAGGGGTCGTGTTTGATGTTCACCCTTTGAGTTCAACCATGAAGATAACCAAGATGACCTAAGTTACACAAGGAGTGTTATGAATTAAAGATTGTGTCTGTTGGAGAAATATCAGGTGCACCGTTGAGCCTGCTGTGTTGGACCAACACCACTTCTGACGTTCCCCCCCGGAAACCTAGGATATTATCTGTCTGAGCTTCAGGGTCTATTGACATTGTCTGTTACATGGAAGCACATTCAGTTTCACTCATTATACATGGGTGCTCTCAGACTAGTTATATGACTTTAATGAAGGGAAATAGAGGTGTCATGGTTCTTTTAGCATAGGATATATGACCTTAACCCCCTTCTCTACCCTTAAGGGGAACTATAGGGAGGTTACATACGTCATGCCAGGTGTAAAGCATAAAGGCCTATATTTTTCCTCACAATGTTGAGAATATAGTTGGAGTTCAGTCTCAGAGAAACAGGAATGGTTACTGGTCATTCTGGTGATGGAACTTGTTCCCTTAAAATAGATAGCACCAGTTCCACCCCTGAGTTTCCTTGAAGTTGAAGTACCACAGTCTTACTATTAAATTCAGACAAAGTTGAAGTTATTGCTCTCGACCCTAAACATCACAGAAAATCATTTCTTGATCACATTGTAACAATCAACCCTTTTAAACTGTGGTTGAGTAAATGTTTAAAGACGTGTCGTATACTGTAGATGAAATATTTGTCCTGTGCACCACAAAACCCTTGAATCCCTCCTTTGTGTCAGTCCTCACAATTAAACTAAAAGTCCAAACTAAAGGGAAAGCAGTGAGTCCATCCCAGTCTCACACTAAAGAGTCTGATCCCAAACCAGGAAACAGAAGACGGCAGCAGCCAAAGAATTATCCTGCGTTGGATCACAATGACAACAGTTTTATCCTCAACAAAACAGAGGTTTAGTTACAGTAGCTGCAACATTCAACACTGGTGACACTCATGCAAACCACACAAATTTCCTGATCTCTCCACAGACAGACACACACCTAACACAACCCTATAAGTAACCTTGGGTGAAGTGAAAGGAACATTGACCATCTGAGGCCTTAAAGAAACCCTTGAAACGTTGAAGGAATACTTCAGTGTTCACCTTTGATTTAAACTGTTACTGATAACTGAACTCTGACTATTAAACACACTCTGACTTTTGATGCATTTACACATTTAATGTTCCATTTTCCTGTATAAATACTTTTGATCTATTTTTAAGTGAAACACTCTGTATTACCTCTGTGTTTAATGTGTTTTATAAGTAAACTTGCCTTGACATGAGAGGAGGAAGAGGTTGAGGGAGGAGCAACACTGTCAAAGAGCAGAACAGAAAACAACTCCCACTGTCAGATGCATCAATATCTAAACCATACATAACACACATACTGTCTGGAAGATGCTCTCACTGCATTACTGTGGAATGTTTCCTTTGTTTCTCATCATACTAAAAGGTAGGTTAAAGCAGGAATAATAAATGTCTTTAGAGGATCTGTTTGCTACAAACCACTGGAACAGACAATCACACTTTAACATCGTCTTTAACAACATTATCACATCTATTCTACGTGTGTGTGTGTGACTCTCTGGCTAGGTAACTCTTTAAACCTACTGATTGTTCTCCTTTAATCAACCATCTTTATTCATTCATCTCTTCCTCTGCATGTTCTGTTCTTCCTCAGAGTGTAAAGGACAAGACACAGTGATCCAGCCAACAGGAGATGTCACTGCTGCTGAAGGAGACACAGTTACACTCAACTGTACTTTTAAGACCAGTGACCAATATCCCACTCTGTTCTGGTACAAACAAGAAGTTAATGATTTTCCCAAGTATGTTTTGCGACGAGGTAGTTATGGAAACGTGAATGATCCAGGGTTCCAAGACAGATTTAATGCTACGGTCAACGACAACTCAGTTCCTCTGAAGATCCAGAAGCTTCAACTGTCTGACTCTGCTGTGTACTACTGTGCTCTGCGGCCCACAGTGACAGGAAACACCTCAACTCTGAACAAAAACCTCTGGAGCAAAGACAACACAATACTCCACAACATCCACTAGAGGGAGTCACACACTGTTAAACCTTCAGACTATCACAACACATGTTCAAACAACTGAACAGCTGAGAATCATCTACCAATGATCTTCTTTCTCTTCACTCATGTTTCACATTTAAATTGACTTTTAGACAAATTCTAACCAGGTCATTGAGTTTTACTGTCACTAAAGATTTTGTAAGAGTCTTTTCTAAGGTCTTCAAAATAAAACCCCTCAGGAAGTCACAGCACATTCAGAAAGCTGCTGGTAGAGTTTAAGTAAAGACCAGAATTAACATGTTACACCAACAACAGCAGTTCACCTTGGATTAATGATGAATTAAAAGCTTTAATGTTGTAAAGAGACAAAACCAAAGCAGTTAAATAAAAATCAGGGACACCACTGACAGAATATGCTACTGCAAATTAAGAAACCAGGCTACTAAGTTAAACAGCATCAAGAAGAAGTAGAATTTTAAAGAAAGAATTGGCAGCTCTACAAATGATAGTAAAATATTGTGGATTATATTAAATGATATAATGTGTAAGAAGTCAAGACATTCTCATACATGTGTGGAATCTGAAGGTTATTTTATCACCAAGTCATATGAGATACAGTTATTTTAAAGGATTTTTCACAAAAAAGGTAGATGACTAAGATCTAATCTTTCATTATGTGATGGTGACCCTACACAGAATATCTGCCCACAGCAGTATCACAGCAGTTTCGTCAGCCTCCCACATTCCTGCATTATACCTTTCTCCTGCAACATTATCTTGATTTCTCTGCATCACAACAGTATTGTCACCATTTCCTATATGTGCATTTTGATCTCCTATCTATCATTGTCTAGGATAATCAATGAGACCATCTGAGGCCTTAAAGAAACCCTTGAAACATTGAAGAAATGCTTCAATTAACTATTAAACACACTTTGACTTTTGTTGCATTTACACATTTAATGTTCCATTTTCATTCCAAGAGTAGCAACATCTCTGAGCTATTTCTCCGCTATGTGCATGAAAAGGTCGGACATTGTGGTAGAAATCACATGCTCTTCACTCTCCCTCGGCGGTTTTGGATTCCTCATGCCAGTGCACTGGCAAGAAAGATCATTAAATGTTGCATGACATGTCGTCGCTTGCATCAAAGGCCTGGAGAGCAGAAGATGTCTGATCTTCCACCTGACAGACTTACAACAGACCTCCCTCCATTCACTGTGGTTGGAATGGACTACTTTGGACCTATTGAGGTTAAAAGAGGCAGGAATACCGTTAAGTGATATGGCGTCATATTCACATGCTTAACATGTCGTGCAGTCCATCTTGAAGTGGCTCATACTCTTGACACAGATTTCTGCATCAACGCCATAAGACGGTTTGTCAGTCATCAGGGACAAGTTAAAGAAATAAGATCAGATAACAGAACAAATTTCATCAGTGCAAATCGTGAACTTAAACAATCACTGCAAAACCTGAACCAAAACCAAATCCAGAGCACTCTCAGACAGGATGGAATCAAATGGATCTTTAACCCACCTCACGGAGCCCACCACAGTGGCATCTGGGAACGTCTAGTGCAACAAATCAAAAGGGTTCTCTGCTCTGTCATCAAGCAGCAAACGGTTGACGATGAGGCCCTCAGTACAATATTCTGTGAGGTAGATGTTGTGCTAAATGACAGACTGATAACACCATCCAGTGATGACCCAAACGATCTTGAGGCATTAACACCGAATCACCTTTTATTATTAAAGGGAAAGCCCATCATGCCTCCTGGTCTGTTTGATAAACATGCAACTTATGGAAAAGGCATTGGAAACAAGTGCAATACATAAGTGACCTTTTCTGGAAAAGGTGGTCAAAAGAATACCTCCCCACAATGCAGCAGCGCCAAAAATGGAGCAGGCCCCATAGAAGCTTCTCTGTAGGAGATCTTGTCCTTCTGATTGAAGAATCAGCCCCCAAAACTCATGGCCGTTAGGACGCATCATAGACACAGTGAAAGATGCAAAAGGGTTTGTGCATAAAGTACGAGTTAAGACACAAACCAGTGAATTGGAAAGGCCTATTACAAAGTTATGCCTCCTACTTGAGGCTGAATAGGTTTGAATAATCCTTAGTTGTTAAACTTGATATGTAGCCCTCTTTTTAGAGCCTTGTTTATGAAAGAAAGATTGATAATTGAGATAATTGCATAAGTTGGTTTCTAGTGTACAATGGGAAATGTAAATGATAAGATGCACAGTGAGTGCAAAAGAACAATAGGGGTATCTGTGATAACGATAGTGATGATTATCTAAAAGGGGTCGTCCAAAAAGGTTGGATCCAAAGGACATCTTTGTTGGAAGACATTTCGATTTTTGCAACTGCCTTTTTTCATCAATTATATATTTTTATGGACTTTGATATTCATGCGTTCATATGCAATTATACCCATCTACATTTGAATGGACTGTCATGTACACTTGAAAAGGCTTTAAATTACTGGAATCTATAATAGCTATTTGTGTATGATTTGTAATTTTTGTGACAAAAAATTAGGGGCCGGAATGTTATAGCCATTTCTTATTTTGTATGAAATTAATATTTTTGCCTGTAGAATATGGTTTGATCTTAGAAAGGTATTTCTGATTCTATGTAATTTATTTGTATTATTTTTGGTTACGCATTTTGCATTATGTTTGTTATTTACCATGTGACGTAAATGGGGTCCAACAGATATGACAGGGCAGCTTTTCTTTGTTTGGGGGTTGGAAATGTGGTCGCGGTGAGAAGCACTGTTTTTGACCATACTTCTTTGTTTTTGTGCTGAATTAGATTTTTTTTGTTAAGTTTAAGTTTTTGTACTAATTTACAACAATTTTCGGATCATCTTTTTTGACAAATGAATATAATAAATTATTTTTGCAATGGAACAAAGGAGTGTGTGTACTAATCCAACTGAGACTACACATCTTTCATCAAGGATCTTGGATAAAATGGTCACTACAGGTGAATTGAATCATTACACCAGTGAAGATGAACAGCAGCAGTAGCCGCCACCAAGACCAGACTGAGGAAAACCAGCTGAAAATGGATGAATGAAAAGTCTTTTCATTTTATTATTATGTTGAAGAACCTTTATTACTTCAGGTAAAAGAGCCAACAGGAGACTTTTCAGCTGAATGGACAGTGACAATGACATGAAAGATGAGGTGACACTGTCTAAAGGAAAACACAGGTTAAAGACGCTGAGAGCAGCTTTGGAAACTCTGTCTCATCACAACAACGGTTTTAAAGTTGATGTGATGATGAGGCACTAACAACATTTAGTGAGAAAGACTTTTTCTAAATAAAGTTCATTTAACAAGATAAACTAGACAGGATAGTTGAAGTGAAAACACCTGTAGAACAACATGTGTAGAACATATGAAACCAACTGGTCCAATAGTTCAGGAATTTGACTGATTGTGAATGATGTGGATATTATTTCTAATGCTGCCATGTGGCTTCTGACACCATATTTGATCAGATTTATCATGACTGGATCACGATGTTCAACTATGATTCAGAAACAAAACAAAGAGACAGAAACTCAGCAGAATAACAGAGGTTCAACTTTTTAGACTTGAAGCTGGAGATGTGGTTTTGTTGTTCTAACATCCAGTGACATGAGAGGAGGAAGAGGTTGAGGGAGGAGCAACACTGTCAAAGAGCAGAACAGAAAACAACTCCCACTGTCAGATGCATCAATATCTAAACCATACATAACACACATACTGTCTGGAAGATGCTCTCACTGCATTACTGTGGAATGTTTCCTTTGTTTCTCATCATACTAAAAGGTAGGTTAAAGGAGGAATAATAAATGTCTTTAGAGGATCTGTTTGCTACAAACCACTGGAACAGACAATCACATTTTAACATCGTCTTTAACAACATTTATCTGTTTCTTTAGGTGTCAGCTGTGGAGAACTGACTCCAGTCAAGCCCGAGGAGTTCAGTGTAGAAGGCAGCTCTGTTACTCTGTCCTACACATACTCCACATCAGCTACTGGAAGTGATTATTTCTTCTGGTATCGACAATATCCAGGAAAACCACCAGAGTTCCTCATCTCTCATTTAGGAACTAAAAAAAATAACAACCCTGACTCTGGACTGTCTGCTGAAGTGAGTGATAATAAGAAACAAATGAATCTGAACATCTCCTCTGCTGCAGTGACAGACTCTGCTGTGTACTACTGTGCTGTGAGGCCCACAGTGACAGGAAACACCTCAACTCTGAACAAAAACCTCTGGAGCAAAGACAACACAATACTCCACAACATCCACTAGAGGGAGTCACACACTGTTACAGTTACAGTTGGTAACAGACTTTTCTCTTCACTGACTTCACTGTTTAAAACTCTTCACAGTCAATACAACAGCAGTTGATGTAGACTGAACTGTGGATCATTTCCCATTGCTTTGATACAAAACACTAAAATCACCAAGTCTTCAAACATTTGTAAACTGTTGTTTCACAGATCAACTCAACCTTCACCAGAACTACATGTAATTGTTGTACATTTCCACATGCTGTTGTCAAAACTGCTAAACTTGTGTTAGAAAGTGAACCTCTGACACTAAATGACTGTAAACTGGTCTAACATGTTTTATTGTTCTACATCTACACTTTAAAAGACACAAAACAATAAAAGTCTTGAAGTCTTAACTGGGTTGTACAACACTGAGGACTCCTCTGATTCCTGGCTCACCTCTATGAAAGAGTCGTACCAGCTGAGGAAAAGGGGCATGTGAAGCTGAATCCAGGAGGTTTGTACTTGTATGAGTCAATGTGGTTTCACTGTTCTCTCTCAGTCACAGACTGGTTTACAACCCATCTCAGGATGCTGTCACTTTTCACTCCATATTTCTCTCCACTCCTCAGAGAAACAGTTTTCCTCATGGAGGTGGACACTTTATCATCACATGTTCATCTTGGACACAAAGAACTAAGGCTCAGGATCAGACTGAAAACTGATTCTTTCCAGGTGGATGGAACAGAGGTCAGAAGGTGGATGAAGATGATAATTTGTGGTCAAACACAGAAGACAGTGTTGACTATGCATTTCTATATCTGTTGTTGTACCAAATACCAAAGGTAATAAAACATGAGACCAAGACAAATCATTTCAGAACATTTTCCATCTGTGACTTCCTGAACCTGAACAGTTCAACTGAGAAACAAACTGAAATCTGTTCTTTAAAACTAGTGTGAATGTCTAACGGTTAGTTCACAATGAACCAATCACACCAACACATGGTAAATAGTCTGTACACATGTGCCATCAGCTAAAGAGACTCAGATTAACCCCAAATAAAGTCAAACTGGTCAAGTCATGATCCACAAAAAGCAGCCAAAGTGTCTCAGTGTTGAAAAGTATCAGTCAGGAGAAAGTTCATCAGATGAACCATGGAGCAGAGTGAACACAGTCATCAACAAGTGGAGAAGATAAGGAACAACAGTGACATTACCAAGACGTCTCCAACACTGATGAAAAGACCAGATGAAAACTTGTCAGAGAGGTTGCCGAGTGGCCGACAACAACATTAAAGGAGCTGCATTAATGAATCTGAGCTGTGGGGTACAAAGGCAAGACTGGGACTTTTCTGTCCAGAATAACATCCGAATCCAGCTACATTTAGCAAAACACTCATCAAGTCTCACAGAAGTCTGTTGGAAAATGTGCCATGGTCTGATGAGACCAAGGTTGAGCTGTTGAAATGACACCTATGGTGAAGCGCGGGGGTGGTAGTATCAGTTCAGTATCAGTAAAGGTCCAATACCAGTTGATTTTAGTCCAAACACTTCAGACGCCTGCTAGAAAGATGAAGATAAAGAGGAATTTCACCTTCCACCACCACAACGTGCCAGAGCATATACATCCACATCAACATAAGAACGGCTTCACCAGAAGATGATTAAAGTTTTACAATGGCCCAGCCAGATCCCAGACCTGAATCTGACTGAGAACATGTGGGTGACCTGAAGAGGGCGCTGCACAGGATTCACATGAGCAGCTGATCCACATCAATGACAAACCAACTGGATGATGATTCACACACAAGACTCCATGAAAACAAAGAAACACACTGACTTAGTCACTTGATCCTCTTCAGTCACTGTGGCTCATTAGGCCACAATGAGCTGCTTCTGTTGTTCACCATCCTCAGCAACATGTAGAGCTACACCACAAACACAGTAAAAGATCAACTGATTCAGCTCCACCATCTTTGTACTGGAGCAGTAGTCATGAAGACGTTAGTTTACATTCAAAGAAAATCACTGAAAAGACCAGAAGTCACATGAAGTTGAAATGTTCAGTGTCAGTTCATGTCTGATCTGTCTGATCAGAGATATTAAAGGAGCTGTAGCAGCTTCACAACAATCAGCACCTGTTATCAGTTTGGGAACAAAGTGAATGTGCAGCAGCTGTAAAACAGGAAACATGTCAGTTGACATTTACAATGATGACGACACACAGGACAAGTTCCACTGAGAAAGTGGGACAAACTGTGGTTAGTGACGTTGTGAGTCGGGGGAATAACTGAGGCTGTGAATGAGCCTGTCACTGTGATCAGACTCCTCCTTCTAATCCTCCAACTTAGTGTTGATGAAGACTGAGCAGAGACATCACAGCCTTCTGTAGACTTGCTGTAGCTCACAGTGACTCCACACTGCAGATATGACGCCTCTGTTCATCTCAGTGCTGCTGGCTGCTATGTGCCTTGGTATGAACATTACTCTGTTCCTCTGATATCAAACCAACATCTTCAGGATCCTCTGACAACACTCTGATACCTGTCTCTCCTCCTCATCTCCACCTCTCCTTCTCCCCTCTTAGAAAGCCTTGTTCCTTGTTTTCCTGTTTGCAAACTCAGTCACAATCTCATCAAAGTCCAAGTTCCTAACAAGCGTAACAGGTTGCCATTGTCACTTTTGGATTTATAATTGCACAAGATCTATATTTTGTTTTTTACTTTTTCATTTACTGTTGGCACACTAATAGAGAGGGTCCGAATAGCTCCTCCCCTAGCCCCCCACCTTGTCTTTGACGATCCCCTACTCCCTCTTCCTGTTCTGTTTTCCACATGGAAGAGGTGGGTTTCAAGTTTCTTCAACTGTCATCATATCCCATTATATTTTTGTGAACATATGCCATCCAGTGATTTATTTTCTCTGATTTTATTTGTAATATGCATGCTTAGTGTGCATTATTTTTGGATTATTTTTGTTTACCATCTTCTAAATTTGTACTATATGTTATGTTTCATGTCATCGTGTGGGTGCTAGGTTGATGTGGCTACTGTTAGCTGTGGAGGACTCACCGCTCATTTAATTTGTGTCATTTGAACTTAGAGAGGGTGAGCAGGGAAAAAAAAAAAAAAAAAAGAGAGAGAGAAACCACATCACTGCAGTGTCTGGTCGTTTTGGGTCATAATAAACCACACACAACGCAGAAGAGTTACACCGGTTACATAGACTGAGACCCAATGGCCATCAGTGACGGTGCAGAAAGGTGTTGTTGCGTTTGTGTTGTTCTAAGTTCATTTTTAATTCTTGCCATCTGTGAAAACGATCTTTCTCCTTCACAGTTTGTGACTGGCAGTGTCAGAAAAATACGTAGGGCTACAAACACATTGGGGAAAATTGATTACAGACCATGTTTCAAGAGCACCTACAACAGTGTTGGAGGAGACTTATCTTGTTCTCTCTGCATAAAGCATCTGAACTGTATGATTTCATCTGCCTGGTTCTGATCTAAATCAGAAGGGTATAAGGCACAGAGTGTATCAGCCTATTAATGAACAGAGGGCAAATCATCAGATTCCAAGTTCAGTAGAAACCCAAATCTGTCAGTGATGTTCCTGTATGCCTCCATTCTGTGGACTAAACGGCTGCTTAGCTTGTCAATGATGACACTGAACATTTCTATTTGATATTGCTCCTGGCCTTTCAATGTTACCTCATGCTCTGTAGTTTCATCTGGAAGTGCTTTGCGCCTTTCACCCTCTGTAGTTCATCACGATATGACTGGCACACATCAGGAACACTCTTTGCAGCTCTTTCAAAATGGTCAAATTGGTCTTGCAGTGACACAACCCATGATCTCAAAGACTCTAACAGATGAATAACTGTCATCAGATCCAGGTCAGCCTTTTGCAGTGCTTCACTTGTCACTTTAAATCTGCTTAAGATGCTTTCCCAAAACTGTGCCATAAACGACATGCACGTGAGGCAGCACAGTGCTGCTGCCTTATTGCGTGTTTCACATTTTTCTCCCATATCAGATGAAATGCTCTGAAGTACATCTCTTATTTGTGCATAATTTCTACAAAGTGCTCTAGATGCATCTGCACGGCAACGTGTTGATTATAGTGATTTCAATGTCATGTCTACCTTGATGTCTGCATCATTGAAGAATCTGTTCCATCTTTGAAAGGAACCTGCACAAAAGCCATATAGGGACTGCATGACGTCAAAAAAATGAATTGCATCTTGAGAACTGCCTTCAATACTGTTGACACCCACCTAATTTAGAGAATATGCTGTGCAGGGCATATAATGGATTAAGGGGTTCTTGTTCTTCAAGTGAGCCTGCAGCCCATTATAATGTCCAGGCGTACTACTTACATTATCATATGCTTGACCTCAGCAGTTTGCAAGATGTACACCTAAACTGTCAAGCATTGCCATTAGAGTATTGGCCAAGCTCTCTCCTGTTTGATTCTCAATTGGCTCAAAACAAACAAATCACTCAGTTATTTTTCCTTCTTCATTCACAAATCAAAAAATGAATGTCAGCTGGTCAATATGTGACAGATCAGGAGTGGAGCCCACAATAACAGAAAAGTATTTGGCATGCTGTATCTCTGCAGCTTTGGCAGCTGTCACTTTGTTGCCCATTTGCTTGATCAACTCCTCATAAATAGTGGATGAAAGATATGATGTGCTTCCCCTTCCCTTATGGCCATACTTATTCATGTGTTCAGCCAGAAAACAATCAAACTAGGAAATGACCTCCAGTATGCCAAGAACATTACCATTCTGTGGTGATCCAGTAACTTAATCATCACGGCGGAAAGGCAACCCCCTTTCACTTAAAAACTTAATGACAGCCACAACATGTTTCAGCACCTGGCCAGTTGTGCTTCTCTCCCTCCAGTTGTTGCACTAATTGAGCATTCACAGTCCCGCTCCCGCTGTCAGATGAGCACCGAAGCAATGCTAGCATACAGCTAAAGTGTTCTGTGCTTTTCTCATGATCTCACACACATTGGGGATGTTTCCAGTCAGAGAAGCCATGAATAAATTGAGGTTTTTTTCTTGTTGTTGAAAGGAGCATTCAGGCAAAGCAATAAATGTTACCTGTAGATGGTGAATATATCATCCAGTCACGGCAAACTCTTTCCCCATTTGGTAGACGGCAGTCTCACACCGGTGCTGTGACTGCAGCCAGCAACAGGCTGACATTCAATTCCTCCGGCATCTAAATAAATGTTTTTTATTGGTTTTACATGGTGTTAATATTTTTCCCTAAGTCTGGTTGGGCCCCAGGTGCATGTGGGCCCCTGGGTCCATGCCCATTAAGCCCAATGAATAATTTGACCTGGGTGGGAGCCGGGGGTCTGCAGAGATGGAGGCCGCTGCAGCAGTAGCAACCAGCAGAGTGGAGGTAGCCGTCACAGATGGAAGATTGTTCGTTGGTGCTGGATACCGACCCTACCTCGGGTCCTTGGAAAGTCACTGGTCAGACAGCGTCAGGACTCAGCGGGGCAGAAAAAACCCTCTCAAAACCACCAAAAATGATGGTGTCCATGAGCCTTTTGGCCTCCTGGATCTGATAAAGATGGTGGATTCTTTCTTGTGTTGTATCTGATGCGGCGATGATGTGAAGAGGATGAAGGAACTCCGCTGACACCGTCTTAGTTGTAGTCAAAAAGTTTATTACAAAAAAGAACAGCATCGATACAAGCTTTCTGGACAGCTTGGAGAGGGACACAAAGCCAATATGGTACACCTCTCCTTAGTGAATGTAAATGCTCACTTATATAGTTTGGTCATGGTATGACACTAAACCAGAATACATGTGTTATTTCCTTAAAGGATGTAAGGTAGGTCAGAGGTCAGCTACCAGATGTCTTTATGTATACATCCTTCCTCTTAAGGATTTTCTGCTATGTTTGCGTAAACCAGTGTGCTTGAGAGTTCAACGTCGTAAAGCCGTCTCTACCATAATTTAAAGAAGTCCAGAACACTATGGAAACCTGATATACCACACTTGCCCTTAATGTGAAGATCGTCGATCTTCACATTAAGGCAAAGACAGGTCTTGCAGCCCGAGGGTGAGGTAAGTGAAGCCATGTTGTGTCAGGTTAGCTAACCGATTTGCTAGCTTGGTGATTTGTTGGTTGATGAAAAACATAAAACGTAAAAACAAAAGTTCAAAAGGTCTGTAAATCTCTCTTACATCGGTGACCGCGATTATTATTAAAATGGAATATGTATTGGATTAATTTAGCTAAGACTTGTGTCTGAGCGCTCTCTGAGACCTACACAACTTGCACAAGTCATCTTCTCCAGGCGGTATCAGACCACCAAGGCCACCACCTTCAACTGCCACCCAGTCCACACCGGTCCACCGGGCTACAGACCCATGTTTTTTTTTTGGTCTTTGCCTGGCTCGGCTCCATGAAGACCCAGCTACCAGACGCTTGCCAATGGGCCTCCTTCCCAGGTCTGGCTCCAGGGTGGGGCCCTGGTGACCCTCTGTTTTATTGCTGTCTTCATCATTAGAGGTGTATGAACTGCTCTTAAACCCTACCAGGGGCTAAAGTCCTCAACAACACAGCTCCTAGGGTCACTAGAGAACACAAACCCTCCACCACGGCAAGGTGGAGGTTGTTGGAGGGGTGTCATCATCTTTATATATTTTTAAAAAATCTTTACTTTTAAAAATATTTTTGATACATTCAAATTTTCAATTATTTTTTATGTTTTGTTTTTTTTTTTTAGTTTTTAAATCAACAGTAAATGTAATAAATAATACTACCAGTACCACTTTTAATAAAAAAGAAGTTTGGAATAAACAGCTAATGTTGATAATGATAACAATAGAATGAGTAGTAAGAACATTTTAGATAAAAAAATATTCAAAATACACTGGAATATCATGGTATTTATCTGTCCTGCAGGGGTCGTTTTCTCTCCCCCTTTTACCTACAACATTATTGATTATCTCTCATTTATCAGTGGTTTAACAGGAGCTTTATTTCAGTGATGACCTGGTGTAAAAAGTATAAAGCTCAAGTTTCATTAGAGGAGGATGACACACAGGTGGACAATAAGTTCAAAGGTCGTTCTTAAAACTCAGGAGTTGAACAGAAGTGGAGTCATTCATATCTTTCCTCTTGTTTCAACTGATAAATCCTTTTCTGTCTGAATGAATGTGATCGCCACCTGCTGGAACCGGAGCTGATCACAGAGTCGGAGGCAGACGAGACATTAACGACCCTGAAGACCATGACGAAGGTTTGTCAGCTGACAGGAAGTAAACACCTCACCAGGCTCAGACTGGACCTTTTATTCTTTTATTCAATATTGTATTACATGACCTTACACATTTACATAAAGCTACAAACAGAAGAACAACAACACATGGGCCCAGTCTGTCAGCTAAATTACTGATTTAGCTTCTCCCACTAAGACATTTAGGTTTTGTCACTTTTGACATTTGACTTGAATCTAACCCTGTGATTAAAGAGGGAGCAGAGAATACAACATCAAAAAGATTAAAACCCTCAATTTAAAACTAAAAACACCATCAAACTAAAACCAGTCGCGATCATTTAAGAAGGACGGTCCACTGCAGGTCACCAGTTCACCTCCTCAGAGGTCTGTAAAGTGTTCTCCACTGTGGACTCTGACATCTCCACTTGGACAATTAGCTCTCTACCTTTTCTCTAATGTCATCCCAGTTATTTATTCCCACACTTGAGTACTACATCAATACACCAGACTTGTGTCTACATTTTAAAGTTTCCACACCAACTATATTATTAAGAGCTGATCTTTTCATTGGTTACATGAGATGTTTTCTACAGACTAGTTAATAACAGCATTATGTCTACTGTGTTTGATAAATGAAACAAACTCCATGAATCAAGGAGCCATGCAGGTTTCCTTTGTATCATCTTCATCATCTTCCTCTTCCTCCAGTTTCCTGGGTGGAGTCTTCCACTTCAGTTCAGCATCAGTTATTCCTGCATCTCTTAGCTGTGTTAGCTACAAAGGAATAAATGACAATTGTGCTTTGAGCATCTTTTAAAATAAGAGCAGTTAAACACAAGAAATGTCTTAACTTGTGTGTGTATTGTTCACTTAACTATAAAAAGTATAAATCATAAAGGGGCGGTGGTTAAGCACGGTGAAGCTTGGAGAGCGTCAGGCCGATGACCAAGACGAGAGAGAGGAAGGTGCTGTTGGATTCGGGGGGTGGTGAGGTGCACTTCACCTCCCCATCCAGATAAGTACCTCTCTCTGCAACACACAACACCTGTTGTCCAGGAAGACTCACCCCACGGAACGCTTGTGTTGTGTCTCCGATCCGCCATCTGTCAATACCCACCAGATGCGTTTGCTGTCAGGCAGCCGGCAAAATTAGAAGGCGGCTGTGCTGGGCTCTGGCACGCTGGGTCAGAGACGCAGCCATGCGTAGCTGTGCCACAGCCGGTGGAAACACACCCATTGACTATAATGGAAACTTATCAGATCCGCCGCCGGATCGCAGACGCAATGCAAGCGATCTGTATTCGGTGTAAATTTGGGGTTACCCCAGATTTACACTGAATGCCAAACGCTTGCATTGCGTCTGGCACTCAGTCCTCCAGGCTCCTCATTCATGCATTATTAGCCATGGTATGCTCTTAGCATTCCTAACACTAACCAGGCAGTGGTGGCCAAGGATAAGGAAGTAGACTTATGTCTGGAAGGATTCTGCTCCCTGGTCATGGTATGGCTGCTCTCTGTTTACATGTGTGATGGGTTAAATGCAAAGGTTCAATGCAGAGGTCAGAGGTAGAAGTCAAGGTGCAGGTTGAGAAGTCGGGTGGTGTGTTATGTACACCAATGACAAATAGGAATCACTTTCAGGCAACATGAGCCATAATGAGCCCATAGCATTTACACAAGCATCAGCCATTCCTGACTCGGCAGCATTCACTCAAGCATTTCAAGCTAAAACCACATTCAGCCAATTGAGAATCAGTCGTCAGTCGTCACCGGTCCTGTTCATGGTCTACAGCATCTCTCCTTCATCTCTATTTCCTGCATCAAAGTCAGATTGTCAGCTTCACATCTTCATCTCCATCCTCCTGCGTCTGAGAACTCTTCTGCATCTTCATCTCTATTTTCATGCATCAAAATTGTTCACTCCTCCACTTCAATTCAGTTTTCACAGACGTAGATCGCGGAACAGTCTTTTTTGGGTGATACTTCAAAGACAGGATTCGCCAGCACCTGACCTCCATCATTCCTCTGTGTAGCCTGCCTCTGTTCTACTGTTACTTTTGAGGATGAAGTTATTATAGTTGAGATGTGGTTTTGTTGTTCTAACATCCAGTGACATGAGAGGAGGAAGAGGTTGAGGGAGGAGCAACACTGTCAAAGAGCAGAACAGAAAACAACTCCCACTGTCAGATGCATCAATATCTAAACCATACATAACACACATACTGTCTGGAAGATGCTCTCACTGCATTACTGTGGAATGTTTCCTTTGTTTCTCATCATACTAAAAGGTAGGTTAAAGCAGGAATAATAAATGTCTTTAGAGGATCTGTTTGCTACAAACCACTGGAACAGACAATCACACTTTAACATCGTCTTTAACAACATTTATCTGTTTCTTTAGGTGTCAGCTGTGGAGAACTGACTCCAGTCAAGCCCGAGGAGTTCAGTGTAGAAGGCAGCTCTGTTACTCTGTCCTACACATACTCCACATCAGCTGGACTTGGTGATTATTTCTTCTGGTATCGACAATATCCAGGAAAATCACCAGAGTTCCTCATCTCTCATTTAGGAACAGGAAAAAATAACAACCCTGACTCTGGACTGTCTGCTGAAGTGAGTGATAATAAGAAACAAATGAATCTGAACATCTCCTCTGCTGCAGTGACAGACTCTGCTGTGTACTACTGTGCTGTGAGGCCCACAGTGACAGGAAACACCTCAACTCTGAACAAAAACCTCTGGAGCAAAGACAACACAATACTCCACAACATCCACTAGAGGGAGTCACACACTGTTAACCCTTCAGACTATCACAACACATGTTCAAACAACTGAACAGCTGAGAATCATCCACCAATGATCTTCTTTCTCTTCACTCATGTTTCACATTTAAATTGACTTTTAGACAAATTCTAACCAGCTCATTGACTTTTACCATCATTTTACCTCTGATAAAGTCAAAGATTTTGTAAGAGTCTTTTTTTAAGGTCTTCAAAATAAAACCCCTCAGGAAGTCACAGCACATTCACAATGCTGATGGTAGAGTTTTAACAAAGACCAGAATGAACATATTACACCATGAACAGCAGTGCACCTTGAATTGATGATGAATTGAAAGATTTAATGATGCAGATAAAACTAAGGCAGTTTTTCAATGTTCTTCTTAAATGTAACTCAGCCCCTAAGCAGAACTCAAGCCTTTGATTTAGGCTGCCACTTCTGTTGTAATGCAAGAAATCTCTTCTGCCTCACTACTGCAGTTGGGCTGCCAATCTTCTTCCACCTACTCCTCCTATTTTTGGGGCGACTCTGTTTCAGTGTTGACAGTTCAAGATCTCAGGTCCTGGTAATGATGTAAGCCGTGCATATCCTGGTGTGTCTCTGTTCTGCTGTATCACAGTGTGGCACTGCAGAGTGTCAAGGTTCTTGGAGGAGGTACCAAAAATGTAGCAGGCACAAAAAATAGGTTGAGACAGGATTTATTTTTCCACCACCAGGAGTTCAAGACATTCCATAAGTGTAAAAAAAAAAAATTAAAAAAGAGAAAATAATCAAAAATAAGGTTTTTTTTTAGTATTATTGTCTTGCCACTTCCTGTTTTATTTTGAAGGTCTGTGTGCTCCAACATCTCCCTCGGCTTAACGTCCTCTTGTTGATTACATTCCCTGCCCTAATGTGTTTCACCTGAGTCTCGTTTTCTCCGTTGCCTTGGCTATATAAGCTCCCCTCCCCTGCCCTCCTGAGCCAGATTATCTTGTTCCTTGAGTCAATGGTCCAGACTGTATTGTATTGTTTGAGATTCCCAGTTGTTTTGCCTGATGGGTCTTGCACCTCTGCCTGATCATTGTAACTCTTCTGGTTCTGACCTGTGCCTTCATTAAATCCACTCTGAGCAAGCCTGACCCCTGATTCCATCTCTGCGTCCTCTTGGTCCATACAATGATAACTATATACAAAAGCTATATACAAGAGTAATGTATTGGCAGAGTCTCAGTCCTTTGAGATGGGACGAAATGATTATAAGCATACAAATAGTTAGTTAATTAACAGACCTAGTTGAACCAGTCCATCCACCACACTGAGCACAGGGGTGTTTTCTGCATATCCACATCAACATCAAATAACAACGTTTACGATGGTACCACATAGTCAATTGTTGTATCAGGCCTTTCTTACAATAATAATAATAAATACACACATACACTTATATTTCCACATACACCAAAGAAACAGTTAATTAATTTTGTGAGGGCACAACCATACTCACTCCCAAACGCTCCCAGCCATGTAACTGTCCAGAGATGCGAGCGCACCAGGAAGAGCTCCAACAGCGGTATTGTTGCACTTTATTTTAAAATGCTCAGAAAATACTAGTAAAAGCAAACAGACATTTGAAACCCATTGGATTACTTTTCCTATATGCAAAGCTTTGTAAATATTACAAAAGCAGTTTAAATAAACACATGTATTCTGATCCAACCATGTTTATGTTGTATATATGAACGCTTGGAAAATGTTGTCGTGTGTGAAATGTTTGGTGTTTCTTTAACAATACGTGTATAAGGATGGGTTTTTAGAACACACAGTCATTGACATAATTTAATGTTTAAGCAACAAATGGACGTGCAGAGAAGTAAAACACGTTTCAAAGAGTTCAAATCAGCTGTCATTAGAACGTGGTGTGGATGCTCCACTAAGCTGCAGCATCACACACGGCAGTTTCTTTAGCTTCTCACATTCCTCCATTTTATCTTTCTGTTGCAACACCACCTCCATTTCCCTGCATCACATCTGTATAGCCAACCTCTCCTATACATGCGTTTTCATCTCCCATGTATCATCACATCGTTTCCATTGCATAATAGCCCATTTATTATTATTATTATTATTATTATTGTTGTTGTTGTTGTTGTTCTTATTATACCTTGTACATACTTCCTTTAGGAAACATCACCAGGAAGCACAATATAAACTTCCATTGTTATGCAGACGATACCCAGCTGTACTTATCTATGAAACCAGATGAAACTAACCAGGTCATCAAACTTCAGGACTGTCTTAAAGACATAAAGACCTGGATGACTCAGAGTTTCTTACTTTTAAACTCAGAGTAAACTGAAGTCATCATACTTGGCCAAGTCTCTAGAACAGCTTTTTTCCACCTACGTAATATTGCAAAAATCAGAGGCATCCTGTCTAGAAAGGATGCTGAAAAGTTAATTGATCATTTGTTACCTCTAGACTGGACTACTGTAACTCTCTACTATCAGGGTGGTCCAGTAACTCCATCAAAACCCTTCAGTTAATCCAGAACCACCAGTACTGACAGGAAGTAGGACCAGAGATCATATTTCTCCTGTACTGGCTGCTCTTCATTGGCTTCCTGTCAAATCTAGAATAGAATTAAAATCCTCCTGCTGGAATATAAAGTCCTTAATGATCAGGCTCCATCATATCTTAAGGAGCTCATAGTTCCTTATTATCCTAATAGATCACTTGGATCACAAACTGCTGGTTTACTTGTGGTTCCTAGAGTCTCTAAGACCAGAATGGGAGGTAGAGTCTTCAGTTATCAGGCTCCTCTCTGATGGAACCAGATCCAGTTTGGGTCCAGGAGGCAGACACCCTTTCTACATTTAAGGTTAGATTGAAAACTTCCCTTTATGATAAAGCTGATAGTTGAGGATGGTCCAGGTGGGACATGGACCTGAACCATCCTTTAGTTAAGCTGCTATAGGATTAGACTGCTGGGGGACTCTGACAATACACTGCTCCTCTTCTCTCTGTCCCTCACTCCTCTAGTCTCTGTCTCCCTCACACTTCATGTCTTTATATTAATATATTACATGTTATTAACATCATCTGTTCTCTCTCTCAGTTGTGTCTCCCCCCACCCCCTTTCTCTTTTACAGGAAGTTTTGACTCCAGAGCAGTTGGATTCCAATTCTTTGATGACAACATCATTTTCATCATTATTATTATTATTATTATTAACAATAATAATAACAACAATAATAATAATAATTTTAATTGTAATGTTACTTTAACAATTACTTGTAAACATCTAGTCTCTACTGTCTCTTCCTGGTCTCCCTCTTGTCTTCCTCCCCCTCTCCCCCGTCCTCCTCCCTCTTTCCTCTGTCTCTTCTCTTTTCTCTTTTCTCTGTCTTCATTTCTCTCCAGCCGGTCGAGGCAGATGACGTCCACTCTGAGTCTGGTTCTGATGGAGGTTTCTTCCTGTAAAAGGGAGTTTTTCCTCCATTGTCACCAAGAGCTGCTCATTGTGGAAATGTTGGTTTCTCTATGTAAAGAGACTTGAGATAAATGTTTTTATGACCTGGTGCTATATAAATAAAATAAATTGAATTGAAGTGAAATTGAATTATTATTATTTTCACCATGCCTGCATAATACCTCCCTGCTCATGGTTTCTTGCCTTTTGCGTTCAGCCTGCTCCATTTAAAACTGCATCTCCGCTGCTTATTTCATACTTTCTCCCAACTTCTCTTCCTTCTTCTACCATCACCAACATCTGCATAAGTAGAGCTTGTTCTCCTAAACTCCTAGTTAGTGCTATTCATTATGTTCCATGTCATTGTAAATCATCTTTAAAATGTCCTCATCTCTGACCTCTAGCACTGCATGCACAGGTGTGATGACAAAGATTCTTCTTTTGCTGTTAATACATTTCATTTCATGATTGAACACTCTCTTGTAAGTCTCTTCTGCTTGGATTTTGAATAAAACATGAAAATACTTTAATGTTCACCTTTAAATTAAACTGCTACTGATAACTGAAGTCTGACTATTTAACACACTGACTTTTAATGCACTTTAGGTGTGTAAAGTTGTTTCCCTAATTTTTTCATATTTCCTATGTAGTTTGTTATTTTTATCCAGTTTGATATGAACAATCTGTATTACCTCTGTGTTTAAAATGTGTTTTATAAGTAAACTTGCCTTGACATGAGAGGAGGAAGAGGTTGAGGGAGGAGCAACACTGTCAAAGAGCAGAACAGAAAACATCTCCCACTGTCAGATGCATCAATATCTAAACCATACATAACACACATACTGTCTGGAAGATGCTCTCACTGCATTACTGTGGAATGTTTCCTTTGTTTCTCATCATACTAAAAGGTAGGTTAAAGCAGGAATAATAAATGTCTTTAGAGGATCTGTTTGCTACAAACCACTGGAACAGACAATCACACGTTAACATCGTCTTTAACAACATTATCACATCTATTCTACATGTGTGTGTGTGTGTGACTCTCTGGCTAGGTAACTCTTTAAACCTACTAATTGTTTTCCTTTAATCAACCATCTTTATTCATTCATCTCTTCCTCTGCATGTTCTGTTCTTCCTCAGAGTGTAAAGGACAAGACACAGTGATCCAGCCAACAGGAGATGTCACTGCTGCTGAAGGAGACACAGTTACACTCAACTGTACTTTTAAGACCAGTAGCACAAGTCAATATTTGTTCTGGTACAAACAAGAAGTTAATGATTTCCCAAAATATCTGCTGCAACGCTTCTCAACATCACAACTAAATACTGGAGAAAGAGAGAAGAAGAGAATATATGCTGAGGTCAAAGACAAATCAGTTCCTCTGAAGATCCAGAAGCTTCAACTGTCTGACTCTGCTGTGTACTACTGTGCTGTGAGGCCCACAGTGACAGGAAACACCTCAACTCTGAACAAAAACCTCTGGAGCAAAGACAACACAATACTCCACAACATCCACTAGAGGGAGTCACACACTGTCAACAGTTTTCAGAGACTGTGTCTTTGGACTGATGACAACAGCAACACAATCACTGAGCAATAAATAGAAAAGACACACAGTTGAATCTCACTGAGCAAACAACATCAAGGTGATTGTGTGGCCCCGCCCACTGCAGTCCAACTCAGCCAATCAGATTGTTTGTGTCTCCAGAGCAGAAACGTTTGAGGAAGTAAAAGCACAATCAGCTTGATGTTGAGGAGAAGGGCTGTGCAGCAGAGAGGCTCTTTAGTTTTTTCCTTCTACTGCAGTGGAAGAACATTGTTCATCTGCTGTCTGTTTGGATTCAACAACTCCAAAGACATGTTGCTTTACCTCTTTTGCTTTTTATCTCACTTCATAGGTGAGTTTTACTACAAACATTGTCTCATTGAACCTGTTGTGTTAACAAGACATTTAATCATTTCATCATAAAAACAGGATGTTTTTTTTTAATCCATCTCAGTATGATCACATATGAAAGAGTCAAAAACCTCTGTTGAGTCTGTCCATGTCACAATCTCTCCCAGACTAACTGACATGAATAATACTCATTTTGCAGCCATGGGTTCCATGAACAGCATAAAGCCAGAAAGTCCTAAAGAAGTTGTTACAGAGGGAAGAAACATCAACCTGACCTGTAAATATGAAGGTTCAATCAACAATATCCAGTGGTACCGACAATACCAGAGATCCAGACCAGAGTTCCTGCTCTACATCACAGAGGGAGAATTAATTCATTCAACTCTTTCTGAGTTCACAGCTCACATTGACAAAACAGAGAAACGTGTAGATCTGGAGATCATCTCAGCTAAAGTGACAGACTCTGCTGTGTACTACTGTGCTCTGCAGCCCACAGTGACAGGAAACACCTCAACTCTGAACAAAAACCTCTGGAGCAAAGACAACACAATACTCCACAACATCCACTAGAGGGAGTCACACACTGTTAAACCTTCAGACTATCACAACACATGTTCAAACAACTGAACAGCTGAGAATCATCCACCAAGTGTGTTGTTTCTCTCTGTGTTTTTGAAAAAGGCTACTCAACTAATCAGCTCCATCATGTTCACATCACCTCTGATCCAGATAAAAGTTCAGTTTCTATTGATCCTGGGTCTCAGTGCTCAGACAGTTTCTTTGTCCAACTTCCTTAGACCATGTTCCAACCAGGCAGTTCAAAGAAGTCTCACCTTAAATTAACACTTCCATTCTGGATCTCAACAATTTATCTTTATTCACAGTCTATGTACCACAGTCTTTATAAGCTGCAGTAATTAAACCTTAAGACGTTAACAGTCCACCATGGACCCTGGTGGTCTAGGTAACTAAAGACCCAGACAAACCTATTTTCCCCCAAATCTCTTCATTTTTGTAACAGAAACAGCACTAGTGAAAGTTACCAATGACCTTCTCATGGACAATGGACTTGTTTCTATACATGTCCAACTGGATCTTAGTTCTGCATTTGAAACCACTGGTTACAAGATCCTGTTACAGAGGCTGCAACATGTTGTTGGGATCAGAGGAACTGCACTAGTTTCAGTCATATTTATCAGATAGGTTGTTTGTTCATGTGAGCAATGATTCTTCCATATACCTTCCAGTTAGTGAAGGGGTTCTACAGGGTTCTGTGTTAGGACCAATCACTTTCATTTTATACCTGCTTCCTTTAGATATTATCGTCATGAAACACCATATAAACTTCCACTGTTATGTAGATGATACACACTTATTTTTATCTGTGAAGCCAGATGAAACCAAACAGATGATCAAAATTCAGGATTGTCTTAAAGATATAAGGATCTGGATGATCCATGGTGTCATGTAGTTGTAAGGGGTCGTGTTTGATGTTCACCCTTTGAGTTCAACCATGAAGATAACCAAGATGACCTAAGTTACACAAGGAGGGTTATGAATTAAAGATTGTGTCTGTTGGAGAAATATCAGGTGCACCGTTGGAAGAAGATGAGGCAGTCAGGAAGACACAGGAGACTCAGATGTCTAAGTTGTATAAAGTTTACTGGTATCAGGAGAAATGGCCTTATCATACAGCACATGAGCCTGCTGTGTTGGACCAACACCACTTCTGACATTCCCCCCCGGAAACCTAGGATATTATCTGTCTCAGCTTCAGGGTCTATTGACATTGTCTGTTACATGGAAGCACATTCAGTTTCACTCATTATACATGGGTGTTCTCACACTAGTTATGTGACTTTAATAAAGGGAGATAGAGGTGTCATGGTTCTTTTAGCATAGGATATATGACCTTAACCCCCTTCTCTACCCTTAAGGGGAACTATAGGGAGGTTACACACGTCATGCCAGGTGTAAGGCATAAAGGCCTATATTTTTCCCTCACAGTGTTGAGAATATAGTTGGAGTTCAGTCTCAGAGAAACAGGAATGGTTACTGGTCATTCTGGCGATGGAACTTGTTCCCTTAAAATAGATAGCACCAGTTCCACCCCTGAGTTTCCTTGAAGTTGAAATACCACAGTCTTACTATTAAATCCAGACAAAGTTGAAGTTATTGCTCTCGACCCTAAACATCACAGAAAATCATTCCTTGATCACATTGTAACAATCAACCCTTTTAAACTGTGGTTGAGTTAATGTTTAAACACACAAGGGGTTCTATTGAATGAAACAAAGTAACAGTGAAACAGGCTTGTAGCACTCGAGTTCAGGACTCAGACTCCAGTCAGACCTTTGGCTACATTTTCATACATGTGCACTACTTCCTAATTTTACAATTTATTTATTGTTTGATTTGGAACATATATTTTCAAATTATCATCTATCAGTGTGGTTTAGACAGTGTACATGTGTGATAGCCGTGTCATTTGTGGAGGACTCCACTTGGACTAGACTGGACTTGGACTCGAACACTGGGACCTAAGACTGGACTCAATAATACCAGGTAGGTTCAACTCCCTCCTAACAAAACAGATTCATGTAAGAAATATGTGTATTTCAGTAAAATTCACTTGAGCTCAGCAACAGACAGTTAGGGAGACGTCGTCGCTGAACAAATACAAAGAAAGAAAGAAGTGAACCAAACAGACGAGTGATAAGACGTGTCGTATACTGTAGATGAAATATTTGTCCTGTGCACCACAAAACCCTTGAATCCCTCCTTTGTGTCAGTCCTCACAATTAAACTAAAAGTCCAAACTAAAGGGAAAGCAGTGAGTCCATCCCAGTCTCACACTAAAGAGTCTGATCCCAAACCAGGAAACAGAAGACGGCAGCAGCCAAAGAATTATCCTGCGTTGGATCACAATGACAACAGTTTTATCCTCAACAAAACAGAGGTTTAGTTACAGTAGCTGCAACATTCAACACTGGTGACACTCATGCAAACCACACACACATTTCCTGATCTCTCCACAGACACACACACACCTAACACAACCCTATAAGTAACCTTGGGTGAAGTGAAAGGAACATTGACCATCTGAGGCCTTAAAGAAACCCTTGAAACGTTGAAGGAATACTTCAGTGTTCACCTTTGATTTAAACTGTTACTGATAACTGAACTCTGACTATTAAACACACTCTGACTTTTGATGCATTTACACATTTAATGTTCCATTTTCCTGTATAAATACTTTTGATCTATTTTTAAGTGAAACACTCTGTATTACCTCTGTGTTTAATGTGTTTTATAAGTAAACTTGCCTTGACATGAGAGGAGGAAGAGGTTGAGGGAGGAGCAACACTGTCAAAGAGCAGAAAAGAAAACATCTCCCACTGTCAGATGCATCAATATCTAAACCATACATAACACACATACTGTCTGGAAGATGCTCTCACTGCATTACTGTGGAATGTTTCCTTTGTTTCTCATCATACTAAAAGGTAGGTTAAAGCAGGAATAATAAATGTCTTTAGAGGATCTGTTTGCTACAAACCACTGGAACAGACAATCACACTTTAACATCGTCTTTAACAACATTTATCTGTTTCTTTAGGTGTCAGCTGTGGAGAACTGACTCCAGTCAAGCCCGAGGAGTTCAGTGTAGAAGGCAGCTCTGTTACTCTGTCCTACACATACTCCACATCAGCTGCATTAGGTGATTATTTCTTCTGGTATCGACAATATCCAGGAAAACCACCACAGTTCCTCATCTCTCACACAGACAAGGGAAAGATAATAAATCCAGTCCCTGGACTGTCTGTTAATGTGAGTGATGACTATAAACGGATGAATCTGAACATCTCCTCTGCTGCAGTGACAGACTCTGCTGTGTACTACTGTGCTCTGCAGCCCACAGTGACAGGAAACACCTCAACTCTGAACAAAAACCTCTGGAGCAAAGACAACACAATACTCCACAACATCCACTAGAGGGAGTCACACACTGTTAAACCTTCAGACTATCACAGCACATGTTCAAACAACTCAACAGCTGAGAATCATCCACCAATGATCTTCTTTCTCTTCTGTTCAGATTGAGAAGGTTTAGAGCCATCCATGCCTTAACATCTTGTAGGCAGTCCAATGATGACTTCATAGGAGTCCAAGCATTGTGCTGCAGTGGGAGGTACACCTGTGTGTCATCTGCATAGCAGTGAAATGAGATATCATATTTAAAAAAAAAATTAACCCAGAAGAAGCAAATGAGAACAGTAAGGGGCCCTGATGGACACCACATGAGAGAGGAGCTTTTAAGGAAAAAGTCTATTTTTTTTATCTGGCTGTTACGGGTTCCAAAGTTCAGGAATTAATTCCCATCTAATTTGATCCAGATAGAGATATCTTATTGGGTGACCTGTCTTCTACCCTAGTCACTACAGTTTACTCATTAAACACCCAATGGCAAGTGGCTTGTACCATTGTTTGTCTGCATTGATTTTCCTTTGGTCCTTTTAAATCTGCCTCAGATCTTTCACCATTCCTCCATCATCTCTTTTCTTGCTCCTTGGAAAAAACCCCATGCCAAATTCTTGGTTTATCATCATTTTAAATGTCGTCCTTAAATGCAACTTATCCCGTAGGTAGTACTCAGACCATTGGTTTAGGACAGAGGCTGACACTTCTGCTTTAATGCAGAAAATCTCCTCTGCCTCACTACTGCAGTTGGGCTGCCAACCTTCTTCCACCTTCTCCTCCTATTTTCATGCTGATTCCATTTCAATGTTGACAACTCAAGATCTCTCAAATCCTGACAATGACATAAGCCATGTATGTCCTGTTGGTGATGTTTCTCAAAGATTTTACTTGTGTTGTCATTAAATTTCATTTCATATTTCACACTCTCTACTTAGTGTCTTCTGCTTGAACTTTTAAAAAACATGAAAATACTTTAATGTTCACCTTTGAATTAAACTGCTACCGATAACTGACGTCTGACTATTCAGCACACACTGAATTTTAATGCACTTTTGGTCTTTAATGTTGTTTCCCTATTTTTTTTTCTATGTTTCCTATATAGTTTGTTACTTTTGTCTAGTTTCATGTGAAGCACTCTGTATTACCTCTGTGTTTAAAATGTGTTTTATAAGTAAACTTGCCTTGACATGAGAGGAGGAAGAGGTTGAGGGAGGAGCAACACTGTCAAAGAGCAGAACAGAAAACAACTCCCACTGTCAGATGCATCAATATCTAAACCATACATAACACACATACTGTCTGGAAGATGCTCTCACTGCATTACTGTGGAATGTTTCCTTTGTTTCTCATCATACTAAAAGGTAGGTTAAAGCAGGAATAATAAATGTCTTTAGAGGATCTGTTTGCTACAAACCACTGGAACAGACAATCACACTTTAACATCGTCTTTAACAACATTATCACATCTATTCTACGTGTGTGTGTGTGTGTGTGACTCTCTGGCTAGGTAACTCTTTAAACCTACTGATTGTTCTCCTTTAATCAACCATCTTTATTCATTCATCTCTTCCTCTGCATGTTCTGTTCTTCCTCAGAGTGTAAAGGACAAGACACAGTGATCCAGCCAACAGGAGATGTCACTGCTGCTGAAGGAGACACAGTTACACTCAACTGTACTTTTAAGACCAGTAGCACAAGTCAATATTTGTTCTGGTACAAACAAGAAGTAAATGATTTCCCAAAATATCTGCTGCAGCGCTTCTCAACATCAACGGAAAATCCTGGAGAAAGACAGAAGGAGAGAATTGACGCTGAGGTCAAAGACAACTCAGTTCCTCTGAAGATCCAGAAGCTTCAACTGTCTGACTCTGCTGTGTACTACTGTGCTGTGAGGCCCACAGTGACAGGAAACACCTTAACTCTGAACAAAAACCTCTGGAGCAAAGACAACACAATACTCCACAACATCCACTAGAGGGAGTCACACACTGTCAACAGTTTTCAGAGACTGTGTCTTTGGACTGATGACAACAGCAACACAATCACTGAGCAATAAATAGAAAAGACACACAATTGAATCTCACTGAGCAAACAACATCAAGGTGATTGTGTGGCCCCGCCCACTACAGTCCAACTCAGCCAATCAGATTGTTTGTGTCTCCAGAGCAGAAATGTTTGAGGAAGTAAAAGCACAATCAGCTTGATGTTGAGGAGAAGGGCTGTGCAGCAGAGAGGCTCTTTAGTTTTTTCATTCTACTGCAGTGGAACAACATTGTTCATCTGCTGTCTGTTTGGATTCAACAACTCCAAAGACATGTTGCTTTACCTCTTTTGCTTTTTATCTCACTTCATAGGTGAGTTTTACTACTAAACCTGATTTACAGCATTTCATCAGTACATGTTTAGAGGAGAAATCATCAACTGACAAAAGTTCAACCAAAAACAACATTGATTCTACTAGAAAATGTTGGACTTGCACAACATGACTAAAAGCTAAAGTGTATTCTAAGGAGTTCTTTACAGTCTAGTGGTGATGTCAGCTACAGTTGAGCTGTTTCTGTCCACAGAGTAACACTGTACACTGACATTTTCCACTGTCTTCTCCTCTCAGCCTCATGGACAATCTTAGTCTAATGGCTTCATTTTCTATACTTTTTCCAGGACTAACAGCTGGAGACACAATCTCTCCTGAACAACATGAAGTCAGTGGAAGAGAAGGACAATCTGTCACACTCACATGTCGATATCAGACAAGTGATAGAGGTGTTTACCTTTACTGGTACAAACATCATTCTGACCTTCAGGCACCTGAGTTTATTCTTGTTAATGGAGCAAAAGATTGTTGGGATAGAGAATATATAAAAAACCTGAACACAGATATGTGACTCCTCTTCAAAGAGGAGGGAAGTGGTGTTCAAACCACAGCTTCATATCAGATGGATTCTGCTAATTCCTGTTTTATCAGAGTCACTGTGGTTACAGCTGCTAATGAAACACTGTGGGAGGATTCACATGAGCAGCTGATCCACATCAATGACAATTCACACAAACATTTTCACCAGTTCAGTAATATGTACAACATACAGGCTCCTCCTTCCCCAAGTCCTTTAAAATCCCAATCAGTTGCTTCAGAAACTAAAAAAAGAAAAATCTGAAAATTAAAAACCACCTCAATAAACAAGTCCTTTACAATGCATTGCAAAACACAGAGAAAGTTAAATCAGGTGGATCTCACCACCAGGTCAGGCTCCTCAGACACATCCAAAGAAAAGGTCCGTCTTCTTTTATAAATCCTTTTTTATGGGCAGGTCGACCTGGTTGATGCTTTAATATCTAATAGCAGCCTTCTCAGGTTTGTAGTGGGGCTTTGAGATTCCTCAACAATTCACAAACACACCATTCATCCCCTTCACAAACTTCTTTTTCCACCTTTACTTCCTACTTCCTGGTGCCTCCCTGCATAGCTCCACCCCTTTCTGTTAAAGAGCCATTAACTTCACTTCACTTCAGTTGAGTCGTTTCACAGTCTTACAGAGCATGAAATACAATTCCCTGTGTTATTGAGGCTTCTATAGAGAGCAGTAAATACTCCTTAACAAACAATTAACCTTGCCAGGATTTTAAGTATAATTTGTTATATGGATGAACTTTTTACACACAAAGAACCAATGTTTTAATTTCCTGTGGAGGTGTCGCAATGTTTCTAATAGGAGATGTAACAGAGAGATTTAAATCAAATATAAAACCAGGTTTTTCACCTGTGTACATGGATTAAGAGGTGGTTCTTTCAGTTTTACATACAGTTTCTCTCTGTGTGCTTCAGTACTTCTGTTATGTCTTGGTTGAACTGGAAGACATTTGTAGCGTCCATGACTTAATGTCAGTTAAAAGTCATCAGGAGACACAGACAGACAATGTAAGACTGAGTGTTATCAGCATAACTATAGACATTTCTGATATTTGTCCTGATGACACCAAGTGGCAGCATGAAGAAATTAAAAAGAGCTGGACACCACATTTCAATGTTTATCTCCTAAATTAACTTTCATCAGTGTTTATGAAAACTTCTCTGTCAGTCAGATAAGTTCAACCAGTTAAAAACAGAACCAGAGAGGCCAACCAGACTGTGAAGGTGATCTGACAGGATTGAGTCCACAGTGTCAAAGGCAGAACTAAGGTTCAGTCAAACCAGAAGGTTCTCAAAGGTACTGTTGGATGAAATTAAATCATGTCATTGATTCAAAACAAGCTTTTCTAAAGGTTTTCTTGTTAAGAATTGAAGGAACAAAATAAAGGATTGCTTATTGAGAATGAATGTGGGGGCCGATGGTGGACGGCGAGAGAACAAATGCTGACAGAACACACATAACGTTAGAGCGAGGTCGAATAGCCCTACAGCGAGTGCAAACCCATCTAAGCAGGTAATAATACCAACAGAGGATATGACTGGAATCGACAAGCAAGAACTGTTGGAATTAATCTGCTCAATTATGAGGGAAGAAATTGCAGTAGCACTAGCTGCTCTTTAACCACAATTGAACTCTCTCAAAGCACAAATTGAGGAAGGTGCTCAGAAATTAGTTGGTGTTGAAAATGGACTGAACGATATGGATAAACGTGTTGCTGCACTTGAGGAAGACAAGGGAAAAAGCGAGATGGATGTAAAACAGCTCCTTAAAGAGAACACAGAACTTCCCAATAAACTGGAAAGACTGGAGTCGCACAGTTGCAAATTGAATCTAAGAGTGTTTGGCCAAGCGATAGGCGTTGAAAAGGGAATAATGTTATGAGGGAGATGTTTGCAGGCAAAATCAAGACTGAGCCGGTGGTTGAAATTGGCCACCGAGTAGGCCCGGGAATACGACCATGATGATAAAGATGCAATGTTACATCGCAAAGGAGGAGATATTGGTGCTGTCCAAAAGAGAGGGTACTTTCAAACATGAGAATTGGTTCTTAACATTGAAAAGACAAAATGCATAGTATTATGCTCCAAGTGTGGAGGGAGAGTAGAGGGAAAATTGAAGCTAAAAATAGATGACAAAGAAATAGAACAGGTCACAGAAGTTAAGCTACTTGGTGTATTGATTGATAGCTGAATGTCCTGGACAAGTCATGTAAATGAAATGGTGAAGAAAATGGGTAGAGGGATGGCTGCAATTCGACATTGGAGGACATATTTACCAGGATGCTTGGGTAAACAATTAATGCAAACCTTAGTCCTATCTCATATAGATTACTGCGCAGTCATATGGTCTAATACACCTGAAAATAATCTTAATAGGCTACAGGTAGCTCAAAACAAAGCTGTCCGTATAGTGCTCAACTGTCCATATAGAACTAGAGTATCTGAAATGCTTAATTAATTGAATTGGCTACCAGTTAAAGGTAGGTTACACTACTCTATTGTTAGTTTTGTTAGAAATATAATAACAACAAGAAGCCCTGTTAGTTTGTTTAATAGTTTAATGTTCTCCTGTAATAGACACACATATTCTACAAGGCAGTCATCAGAGAGGAGATTTTGTTGTTGCCTGCTTATAGAACAGGGGCTGGGCAGAGAACACTGCATTATAGAGCAATGGTAGCATGGACTCTCTACCCTGTTTTTTGGTTAATGAAATAAGATGGCCTTTAAAATGAAATTGAAATTGTATCTGTTTACACAAGGTGTTACATGATTGTTTGATCCTTTCCTCCTCATTTCAAAGAGGTTATGTACCTTTTCCTGTAGATCTCGAAAGTACATAAGGGTACTATGACTATGAGTTGATCAGAATAGAATATAACCAACTTATATCAAGTAATGAATTTTACTTCCTCTTATTTTATGTATTGTTTGTATTGTGTGTTGTATGAATTCATGTCTAAAATTGATAATGTAATTTGTAAGTCTTGACCACAGGTAGAACAGCACTTGTCTACGGGTGGGAAAGCTGATGTGTATCAATAAATAATTTAAATCTTCCTTTAGGTGTCGGCTGTGAAGAATTGAGACCAGCCACCAATGAAGAGTTCAGAACCTACTGATTGTTCTCCTTTAATCAACCATCTTTATTCATTCAGTCTCTCTTCCTCTGCATGTTCTGTTCTTCCTCAGAGTGTAAAGGACAAGACACAGTGATCCAGCCAACAGGAGATGTCACTGCTGCTGAAGGAGACACAGTTACACTCAACTGTACTTTTGAGACCAGTGACCAATATCCCACTCTGTTCTGGTACAAACAAGAAGTTAATAATTTCCCAAAACTCTGCTGCAACGCTTCTCAACATCAACGGAAAATCCCAGAGAAAGACAGATGAAGAGAATTGATGCCGAGGTCAAAGAAAAATCAGTTCCTCTGAACATCTCCTCTGCTGCACTGACAGACTCTGCTGTGTACTACTGTGCTCTGCGGCCCACAGTGACAGGAAACACCTCAACTCTGAACAAAAACCTCTGGAGCAAAGACAACACAATACTCCACAACATCCACTAGAGGGAGTCACACATTGTTAAACCTTCAGACTATCACAACACATGTTCAAACAACTGAACAACTGAGAATCATCCACCAATGATCTTCTTTCTCTTCACTCATGTTTCACAGAACCTGTCAGTTTGGACCAGAGCAGAAATAATAAAACATATGATGAAATGACCACTGATCACGTTTACACAAAGATTTCATGTTTGTCCACAGGTTTAATATATTTCTCACTGTTTTCCTACATTCAGTAAAGTCTTGTTTATCTGAACAGTTGACTCATTTTGTCTGTTTTTAGTTTGGACACAGTTCAGAAGCTTCATTTGCAAACACTAATGTTAATGTTGTAAATAATCATCTTTACCTTCAACCAGCTGAGTAAGATTCATGTATAAACAGAACCTTCACATGATGGTTTCTTATTAATCTACATATCATTTGTTCTTTCTATGGTCAACTGAAACTTCAAAGTTGGATATTTGTTGTTACATTATTTCCCTTCTTCCTTTTCCTGCAGCCGCTGAAGTAAAGTCCTAGGTGTAGGAGGAGGTGGAGGAGGCCATGGAGAGGGACTTTCTGTTGGACTCCCACTTTGAGGAGATCTTGAACCTGGTCAACATGTCCTCTGAGGAAGAAACAGAGTCTGAGACTCCAGGGTTGTCTCCACCATATCCTTAACAGAGGTTGCTGAGGTAGTCGAGCAGCAACTCAGTGACAAAGTGCCCAGAGTGAATGAGATACATCCAGAGGTGTTGGAGGCTCTGGACATTGTGGGGCTGTCCTGGCTGACACACCTGTTTAATGTTACATGGAGGTCAAGGACACTGCCTGTGGACTGGCAGACCTGGGTGGTGGTTTCCATCTTTCAGAAAGGGGATGGAGGGGATGCTCCAACTGTCAGGGTATCACACTACTCAGCCTCCCAGGAAAAGTTTGAGCCAGGAGCCAGGACTCCAATTTAGAGGCCAAGGTTCTCTGCTGGAAAGGGGTGGATTGTCTCCTTTGGGCTGTGGTTGAGTGTCTGCACCAAGTGAAGAAGTTCAAGTATCTCAGGGTCTTCTTCATGAGTGAGGGTAACATGGACAGTAGGACTGACAGATGAATTAGTGCAGCGTCAGCAGCAAGGCAGGTGTTGTACCTGACTGTTGTGATGAAGGAGGGAACGGAGCCAAGAGACAAAGCTGTTGATTTACCAGTTGATCTATGTTGTGACCCTCAGCTGTGGTCCTGATCTTTGGTAGTGACTGAAAGAATGAGATCATGGACACAAGTTAAACTGATACCAAACAATATTTAACAGCTTGATTTTCAGTTTTGATTTGATGTTTAATGAACAAAATGAAATGAAAGAAGTAACCAGAGGTTAACCTTGATTTTTAGATTTAATTCATACGACCTGTGTTGTCTGGAAGTTATTGATTGACTTCTTCTTCATATGTTGCTTTTAGGTGATTAACAACACAGTGACAGCTGTTCCAGTTTAACTGGTGATCTTTGTTCACATTGTCCATGTCCTGTGTTTTCTGACTGAACTATCAGAGTAGATGAGATACATGAAGTGGAAGAAATTATTTGTCTGTGATGAAATAAAATTCTTCAGATGTTTAAATGTTCTTGTGTCTCAACCTGAAGTGAAAACTAATACATTGTTGAGCAGCAGTGAAACATGACTGATATGATGGTGACTGCAGCATCAGTCATTTCCAGAGATGAAGGTGGAGGAAGTGGCACAGAGAGAAGTGACAATACAAATCTAAGAGGAGACGGAGAGATTCAGGGAGGAGCTGAGCTGTTACTGAACTATAGAAGAGAGGAACTTCCATATTCAGCAGAGTTCAACATACAAACCAGAAACATTACCTTTATTCAACATGCTGTCATTAGACTGTTATAGACTGTGTCTGCTGTTGGTCACTGCTCTAACAGGTATGTTACTTTATACAGCACAAACAATGTTCAAATACCATCTGAAACTGAAATGTTTGTTCAGGTTTTTAAATAATGAAACAACAATTATTTTTTTCTTTCAGGCATCAAAAGTGAAGAACTGACTCCAGTCAAGGCTGAAGAGTTCAGTGTAGAAGGCAGCTCTGTTACTCTGTCCTACACATACTCCAAAAAACCAACTGGTTCTGATTATTTCTACTGGTATCGACAATATCCAGGAAAACCACCACAGTTCCTCATCTCTCACTCGACTACAGGAATATTAAACAATGCAACCTCTGGACTGAAAACTGAAGTGGAAGAAAATAAAATAAAAATGACCATCTCTTCTGCTGCAGTGACAGACTCTGCTGTGTACTACTGTGCTGTGAAGCCCACAGTGACAGGAAACACCTCAACTCTGAACAAAAACCTCTGAAGCAAAGACAACACAATACTCCACAACATCCACTAGAGGGAGTCACACACTGTCAACAGTTTTCAGAGACTGTGTCTTTGGACTCATGACAACAGCAACACAATCACTGAGCAATAAATAGAAAAGACACACAGTTGAATCTCACTGAGCAAACAACATCAAGGTGATTGTGTGGCCCCGCCCACTACAGTCCAACTCAGCCAATCAGATTGTTTGTGTCTCCAGAGCAGAAATGTTTGAGGAAGTAAAAGCACAATCAGCTTGATGTTGAGGAGAAGGGCTGTGCAGCAGAGAGGCTCTTTAGTTTTTTCATTCTACTGCAGTGGAAGAACATTGTTCATCTGCTGTCTGTTTGGATTCAACAACTCCAAAGACATGTTGCTTTACCTCTTTTGCTTTTTATCTCACTTCATAGGTGAGTTTTACTACTAAACCTGATTTACAGCATTTCATCAATACATGTTGAGAAGAGAAATCATCAATTGATCAAATAGTTCAACCAAAAACAACAACATTAATTCTACTAGAAAATGTTGGACTTGCACAACATGACTAAAAGCTAAAGTGTATTCTAAGGAGTTCTTTACAGTCTAGTGGTGATGTCAGCTACAGTTGAGCTGTTTCTGTCCACAGAGTAACACTGTACACTGACATTTTCCACTGTCTTCTCCTCTCAGCCTCATGGACAATCTTAGTCTAACGGCTTCATTTTCTATACTTTTTCCAGGACTAACAGCTGGAGACACAATCTCTCCTGAACAACATGAAGTCAGTGGAAGAGAAGGACAATCTGTCACACTCACATGTCGATATCAGACAAGTGATAGTGGTGGTGTTGCCCTTCTCTGGTACAAAAAAAATTATTCTGACCTTCAGGCACCTGAGTTTATTCTACATATAAAGGAGCAAAAGGATCCACAGATCAAAATATGTCTCAAAAATTCAAAGATCGATATCAGTCCCAAACATCAGATACATCAACCGAACTGACCATAGACAGACTAACCCTGGCAGACACAGCTCTCTACTACTGTGATCTAGAAACACAGTGATACAAAGTGTAGAAGAGACTGTACAAAAACCTGAACACAATATGTGACTCCTCTTCAAAGAGGAGGGAAGTGGTGTTCAAACCACAGCTTCATATCAGATGGATTCTGCTAATTCCTGTTTTATCAGAGTCACTGTGGTTACAGCTGCTAATGAAACACTGTGGGAGGATTCACATGAGCAGCTGATCCACATCAATGACAATTCACACAAACATTTTCACCAGTTCAGTAATATGTACAACATACAGGCTCCTCCTTCCCCAAGTCCTTTAAAATCCCAATCAGTTGCTTTAGAAACTAAAAAAGAAAAATCTGAAATTAAAAACCACCTCAATAAACAAGTCCTTTACAATGCATTGCAAAACACAGAGAAAGTTAAATCAGGTGGATCTCACCACCAGGTCAGGCTCCTCAGACACATCCAAAGAAAAGGTCCGTCTTCTTTTATAAATCCTTTTTTTATGGGCAGGTCGACCTGGTTGATGCTTTAATATCTAATAGCAGCCTTCTCAGGTTTGTAGTGGGGCTTTGAGATTCCTCAACAATTCACAAACACACCATTCATCCCCTTCACAAACTTCTTTTTCCACCTTTACTTCCTACTTCCTGGTGCCTCCCTGCATAGCTCCACCCCTTTCTGTTAAAGAGCCATTCACTTCACTTCACTTCAGTTGAGTCGTTTCACAGTCTTACAGAGCATGAAATACAATTCCCTGTGTTATTGAGGCTTCTATAGAGAGCAGTAAATACTCCTTAACAAACAATTAACCTTGCAAGGATTTTAGATAGAATTTGTTATATGGATGACATCATCCCACAGACATGCAGCAGCAGCACAGAGTGTGTTGTGGTTTGTGGGATGAGGAGGTCTTTTAGTTGTGTGTGTTGGATGTGTGTGTGCTGATGACTTGTCCAAGTGAGAGGAGGTAAAGGATAAAGACGATGGGGCCAAGGACTGACCCCTGGAGGATCCCACAAGTGACTGTGTGTGGATGTGATCTGTAGTGTCCAAGGGAGTTGAACTGTGTTCGATTTGCAAGGTAAATTTGAACCAGCTGAGAGCAGTGTCGATGTGTGAGCTACCTGTCGATGTGTGAGCTACCTTTGCTCCATTTTCAACAAAACTCACTGTTGTTGCCGTGGTAGACTGAAGTCCACTCCACATTTTCCATCCAGCTCTCTGAGAGGTGTTGCCATGGGAACGCTCAAACTACTGCAAGAGACAGTGGTCTGATGACATGTTTGAGCAGTGATAGGGGTGTGACTGACCTGACCGGAGCTTCTGTGAACAGGAAGTACATATTGTTTAACATCGGAAATACGCTGTGGAGTGGTGGAAATGGTGAGATTCACCTGCTGCTTGACAGAGTAGCTCTACATGGTGGTGTCTGGACTTGGAAAAACATGGAAAAACAGGACTACAAGGAAACTAGAATCAAATATAAAACCGGTTTTTTCACCTGTGTACATGGATTAAGAGGTGGTTCTTTCAGTTCTACATACAGTTTCTCTCTGTGTGCTTCAGTACTTCTGTTATGTCTTGGTTAAGCTGGAAGACATTTGTAGCTGTCCATGACTTAATGTCAGTTAAAAGGGGAATCTGTTGGCCGGCAGTCATCAGGAGACACAGACAGACAATGTAAGACTGAGTGTTATCAGCATAACTATAGAAATTTCTGATATTTGTCCTGATGACACCAAGTGGCAGCATGAAGATATTAAAAAGAGTTGGACACCACATTTCAGTGTTTATCTCCTAAATAAACTTTCATCAGTGTTTATGAAAACTTCTCTGTCAGTCAGATAAGGTTTTAACCATTTAAAAACAGAACCAGAAAGGTCAAACAGACTGTCCAAACAATGCGAAAACACATTGTTCCTCCTGAATCCAAGGTTTGACTAACAGCCAGACTCTGCTCTAGTACCCTGGTGTAGACTTTCCCAAGCAGCTGAGGAGTGTGATTCCTCTATACTTGGAACACACTCTCTGGTCTCCCTTATTAAAAATGGGAACCACCACCACGGTCTGCCATTCCAGAGGCACCATCCTCATTGTCCATGCAATGTTGCAGAGACGTGTCACCCAAGACATCCCTCCAACATCCAGAGCCTTAAGGTGTAAAGGATGTGTTTAGGACCCAAATGCTGCATAAACAAGACAGGTTCTATAAAACACAGTTTCTTCAATGAAAGTTCAAACACACTGCAGCTCAGATGAAGAACAAAAGATGGCAGATAAAGATTGTGGTCAGGGACAGAAGGCAGGCAGGTTTTCCAGGGCAGAGACAAGAAGAGCAGGTCGGAGACAAGTCGAGTCGAAACCAGGTGATCAATCCTGGAAGGAGAACTGGAGAGTCTGGCCTGAGTGTGAAGACAATCTGGCAAAGTGTGAGTGGAGTGAAGCTGCATATATACTGGGAGAAGGTGAGCAGTTGGAAACAGTTGCACTGATTAGGGGGTGTTGCTACAGGAGTGGATGAGTAGAGGTGTAAACTTCCACTGCAGGTGAGAGTGTGAGACAGGAGAGTGTGGCTATGAACAGAGCAGGAGAGGAGCAGAGCAGACTGTGACATAAGGTACTCAGGGCACATCTCATCCACTCCCAGGGCACTGACATTGCATAGTTGTTTGTCCTCAACTGCCTCAGCGACCTCGACCCAAGGTGGGAGAACCCTCCTCCAGGTCCAGTTCCTCAGAATACATGTTGGTGGCACTGAGGAGATCCTCGCAGTAATTTTTCGACCGCCCAACTACTTTCTCTGTCGCAGTCAGTAGCTCCCCATCCACACTAAGAACAGGGTCCCGGTTCTGTTGGCATCATCAAACATTGACCTCCACTCAGCTGCAATCTAGTGGTACTCCACTGCTGAGTGTGAAGCAGCAGGGATAGCAATCAGCACCTTCAAGTTTGAGGCCATGGTTCTCAACTGGAGAAGGGCTCCCACTCTGGGTCGGGGAGGAGTTCAAGTATCTTGGGGTCTTGTTCACGAGTGATGGGAAATCAGAGCAGGAGATGGATAGATGGATTGGGGAGCGTTTGCAGTGATCACGAACACTAGACTGGTCAGTCGTGGTAAAGAGGGAGCTGAGCCATAATGAGCTCTCAATTTACCATCCATCTATTTTCTGACCGGGATCACGGATACAAGTGGTCAAAATGAGCTTCCTCCATAGAGTGACCAGGCTCAGCTTCAGAGATAGAGTGAGGAGCTCAGACATCCAGGAGGGGTTCAGAGTAGAGCTACTGCTCCTTCATGTCAGGAGGGGCCAACTGAGGTGACAAGGGCATCTAATCAGGATGCCCCCTGGACACCTCTCAAGGGAGGTATTCTGGACATGTCTATCTGGGAGGAGGCCCGGGAGAGACCCAGGATACACTGGAGAGACTATGTCTCATGGCTGGCCTGGGAACCCCTCGGGGTCCACCCTGGAGGACTTGGTGGAAGTGGCTGGAGAGAGGAGGTTCTGGGCCTCCCTGCTGAGGATGTTGCCCCAGCAACCTGGACCCACTAAAAATAAAGGAGAAAGATGAGACAAGACAGTTCCACTGGTGAAAGCTTTTAGTCCATAAAGATACACAGTTCTCTTCCTTTAGGTGTCAGTTGTGAAGAATTGAGACCAGCCACCAATGAAGAGTTCAGTGTAGAAGGCAGCTCTGTTACTCTGTCCTACACATACTCCAGGACAATAACTGCTGAGGACGACTTCCCCTGGTATCGACAACATCCTGGAAAACCACCAGAGTTCCTCCTGTACATCTCAGGCCTCAACATAACAAGACCAGCAGATTCTCTACAATCAGAAACAAGGTTGTTCACTCAACTGTCTGAAGGAAAAGATGGCGTCAGTCTGCAGATCTCCTCTGCTGCAGTGACAGACTCTGCTGTGTACTACTGTGCTGTGAGGCCACAGTGACAGGAAACACCTCAACTGTGAAGAAAAACACAAGCTGACACACTGACAAGCTGCTGGAAGCAGCTGTGTAGCTCCACTAGAGGGCGACACATTATCCAGTAGGAGGGGCACTACTTGTTCACTGTGTTCAACCATTGTGTCAATAGTAACTGCTGCTGTGAAGAGAACAAGTGTCAGACTGAAAGTTGAACATCAACTAGTTTCTCCTGTTGATTTAATCCTTGTTGTAGAGATGGAAGATTGGCTGTGGATTATTCTTGCTGTTCTTTTCTTTGGTAAGATAGAAAACACAACATGTTTCCTCTTCAAACACTTGAACATGTTACTGAGCTGTACAGTCAGTGATTTAATGTTCATTATACAGAAAATCAGAGCAGATCATCTCTACTGACATTTGTTACCTTGTAAAACATTTTCTATGGTTCAAAGTGACAATGATCAGTGAACATCACATCTATTCTACATGTGTGTGTGTGTGTGTGTGTGTGTGTGTGTGTGTGTGACTCTCTGGCTAGGTAACTCTTTAAACCTACTGATTGTTCTCCTTTAGTCAACCATCTTTATTCATTCATCTCTTCCTCTGCTATTTGTTCTTCCTCAGAGTGTAAAGGACAAGACACAGTGATCCAGCCAACAGGAGATGTCACTGCTGCTGAAGGAGACACAGTTACACTCAACTG
>CM028916.1:245609-268718 GCA_016801845.1 Polydactylus sextarius
AAATAATCATTTCCAGTAGCTGATGTGGAGTATGTGTAGGACAGAGTAACAGAGCTGCCTTCTACACTGAACTCCTCGGGCTTGACTGGAGTCAGTTCTCCACAGCTGACACCTAAAGAAACAGATAAATGTTGTTAAAGACAATGTTAAAGTGTGATTGTCTGTTCCAGTGGTTTGTAGCAAACAGATCCTCTAAAGACATTTATTATTCCTGCTTTAACCTACCTTTTAGTATGATGAGAAACAAAGGAAACATTCCACAGTAATGCAGTGAGAGCATCTTCCAGACAGTATGTGTGTTATGTATGGTTTAGATATTGATGCATCTGACAGTGGGAGTTGTTTTCTGTTCTGCTCTTTGACAGTGTTGCTCCTCCCTTAACCTCTTCCTCCTCTCATGTCACTGGATGTTAGAACAACAAAACCACATCTCAATAGATTTTACAATATACAGTCATAATAATTTAATCTTTAAAAGTATTAAACATATTCTAACAAGGAAAATTTAAACACTTCACCCAAAACATAAAACCATCAATAGTAAATGTTATTTATTTATTAATTTTTTGCGATTTAAAATACACAACAAATGAGAAAGAAACAAATAATCTGCAGTGCAGGCAGAGATAAAAACAACCAATGGATAAATTGAAGCTTAGCTGTGAAAGATGTTAAAGATTTTACAACGCTATACTTAACACAAAATTAGCTTACAGTAAATAAGGCCAGTGACAGCTTGAAGCAGGGACATGGGTTTGTCCCTTGGTGATCATGCAACCTGTCAGCATAGCTCTGGCTCTGGAACCAAATTCCTGGAGTTGAGCTGGACCCTCTACTATGATGGAGTTCTGAACACTGATCAGAACTTAAGCGGTGTTCAGTTGTTGGACTTCTGTGCTAGGCACAGTTTGGCCATAACTAAAACCATGTTCAAAAATAGGGACATCCATCAGTGCACATGGCACCAGGACAACCTTGGCCGTATGTTGATGGTTGAACTTGTTCTTATATCATGTGACTTGCAGCTGCATGTTTTGACACTTTGGTTAAGAGAGGAGCTAGGCTGTGAAGATAAGTTGGATAAGGTAGTGGACGAGGATGTCTCTGGAGTCTGAATGGTCTGTGTTCTGAGCAGTCATTGCTGAGGCAGTTGAACAAACTCGCAGTCACAAGATGGCTGGTGCTGGTCATGGCGACAATCCCTGAACCTGTTGGTGGACACCAGTAGTGGGGGATGTTGTCAAGCTGCATCCTACAGGGTATGGTTGGCATGTGGGACTCCTGAAGTAGCTGACAGGTACCGGCAGGCCAAGTGCCAGACCAAGCCTGGGCATTTGCAGAAGCAAAACCCAGGCATGGGGTGAGTTTGGGGAGGCCTTGGAAGAGGACTTCCTGTAAGCCCTGAAAAGATCCTGGTAAACTATCCGGTTTCCATCTCAGGAGTGGGAAGCACCTTAGTGTCCACACAGTTCCTACTGTGGATGGGGGGATGCTGACCATGAGAATACTTTGGCGATGTCCTTAATGCCACAGACACGTATTCTGAGGAGAAACCAGAGCTTGACTTGGAGGTGGGTTCTCCCATCACAGGGGTTGAGGTCACTGAGGCAGTTAAACAACACAGCAATGGCAGCATCTTGGGGGGTGGATGAGATCCGCCCTGAGAACCTCAAGGCTCTGGATGTTGCACAGCCAGCTGGGATGACACCCTCTGCAACATTGCATGGACAACAGGGACAGTGCCTCTGGGTGGCCAATTGGGGTGGTTCCCATCTTTAAGAAGGAAGACCAGAGGGTGTGTTCCAATTATGGAGGAATCACCCTCCTCAGCCTCCCTGGGAAAGTCTACACCAGGGGACTAGAGAGGAGAGTCGGGCCGTTAGCTGAACCTCTGACTCAGGAGGAACGATGTGGTTTTTGCTCTGGTTGTGGAACAATGGACTAGCCCTGTACCCTGAAGAGGGTGCTGGAGGGCACATGGGAGTTTGCCCAACTTGTCCACATGTGTTTTGTGGATGTTTTTAAGTAAAAAATAATTTAATTCAGACTTCACTTGGAGGAAACCAGGATAAAGGAGTTTGGCCCAGATCAACCTGATTTAAAAATCCAGCAGGCCAGTGACCCAGGACGGAGTTACACCCGTAGCAAGTTGGCTAATTGGATGTCTTGATGGCAATGACTTTTATTGATTTCCCTGTTGATTTCCCGGATTGTGGTTTGTCAGACTTGAGAAATCTGTTACTTTTAATTGAAATTACTTTATTGAACCAAAGGGGACAGTTTATCAAGTCTAGAGAGTCACTACACATTTGCACATCTGAATAATACAAATCAATCAAATCCATGAAATGATATGCAGGATATGCAGGGTAGGGTTGGGAATTTTAAGAGCTGGACAGCCTTGGGAACAAATGTTGCCACCTCCTTTGAGTCTGACTGCAGCCTGGACTGCAGATACAGTGAACAAAATAAGCAGCTCATTGTGGCCTACTGAGCCACAGTGACTGAAGAAGATGAGATGAGTAAGTCAGTGTGTGTTTCTTTGTTTTTATGGAGTCTTGTGTGTGAATCATCATCCAGTTGGTTTGTCATTGATGTGGATCAGCTGCTCATGTGAATCCTCCCACTGATTCATTAGCAGCTGTAACCACAGTGACTCTGATAAAACAGGAATTAGCAGAATCCATCTGATATGAAGCTGTGGTTTGAACACCACTTCCCTCCTCTTTGAAGAGGAGTCACATATCTGTGTTCAGGTTTTTGTACAGTCTCTTCTACACTTTGTATCACTGTGTTTCTAGAGCACAGTAGTAGAGAGCTGTGTCTGCCAGGGTTAGTCTGTCTATGGTCAGTTCAGTTGATGTATCTGTTGTTTGGGACTGATATTGATCTTTGTGATGATCAGGAATATATTCTCTATCCCAACGATCTTTTGCTCCTTTAACAAGAATAAACTCAGGTGCCTGAAGGTCAGAATGATGTTTGTACCAGTAAAGGTAAACACCTCTATCACTTGTCTGATATCGACATGTGAGTGTAACAGATTGTCCTTCTCTTCCACTGACTTCATGTTGTACAGGAGAGATTGTGTCTCCAGCTGTTAGTCCTGGAAAAAGTATAGAAAATGAAGCCATTAGACTAAGATTGTCCATGAGGCTGAGAGGAGAAGACAGTGGAAAATGTCAGTGTACAGTGTTACTCTGTGGACAGAAACAGCTCAACTGTAGCTGACATCACCACTAGACTGTAAAGAACTCCTTAGAATACACTTTAGCTTTTAGTCATGTTGTGCTCCAACATTTTCTAGTAGAATCAAGGTTGTTTTTGGTTGAACTATTTGATCAATTGATGATTTCTCCTCTAAACATGTATTGATGAAATGCTGTAAATCAGGTTTAGTAGTAAAACTCACCTATGAAGTGAGATAAAAAGCAAAAGAGGTAAAGCAACATGTCTTTGGAGTTGTTGAATCCAAACAGACAGCAGATGAACAATAGTGTGTGTGACTCCCTCTAGTGGATGTTGTGGAGTATTGTGTTGTCTTTGCTCCAGAGGTTTTTGTTCAGAGTTGAGGTGTTTCCTGTCACTGTGGGCTGCAGAGCACAGTAGTACACAGCAGAGTCTGTCACTGCAGCAGAAGAGATGGTCATTTTTATTTTATTTTCTTCCACTTCAGTTTTCAGTCCAGAGGTTGCATTCTTTAAAATTTTTCCCGTAGAGAAGTGAGAGATGAGGAACTGTGGTGGTTTTCCTGGATATTGGCGATACCAGTAGAAATAATCAGAACCAGTTGGTTTTTTGGAGTATGTGTAGGACAGAGTAACAGAGCTGCCTTCTACACTGAACTCTTCAGCCTTGACTGGAGTCAGTTCTTCACCTTTGATGCCTGAAAGTAAAAAATATTTGTTGTTTCATCATTTAAAAACCTGAACAAACGTTTCAGTTTCAGATGGTATTTGAACATCGTTTGTGCTGTATAAAGTAACATACCTGTTAGAGCAGTGACCAATAGCAGACACAGTCTATAACAGTCTAATGACAGCATGTTGAATAAAGGTAATGTTTCTGGTTTGTATGTTGAACTCTGCTGAATATGGAAGTTCCTCTCTTCTATAGTTCAGTAACAGCTCAGCTCCTCCCTGAATCTCTCCGTCTCCTCTTAGATCTGTATTGTCACTTCTCTCTGTTCCACTTCCTCCACCTTCATCTCTGGAAATGACTGATGCTGCAGTCACCATCATATCAGTCATGTTTCACTGCTGCTCAACAATGTACAGTCATGGCCAAAAGTTTTGAGAATGACACAAATATTACATTTTCACAAAGTCTGTTCCTTCAGGGTTCCTTTAGGTGTTTTCCAGATGTTTCTATGGTATATTGACATACAATTAGAAGCATTTTACAAGTATCAAAAGCTTTTATTGAGAATTACATGCAATAGGTCAATATTTGCAGTGTTGACCCTTCTTTTTCAAGACCTCTGCAATTCTCCCTGGCATGCTGTCAATCAACTTCTGAACCAAATCCTGACTAATGGCAGTCCATTCTTGCATAATCAATGCTTGGAGTTTGTCAGAATTTGTGGGTTTTTGATTGTCCACCCACCTCTTGAGGATTGACCACAAGTACTTAATGGGATTAAGATCTGGAGAGTTTCCTGGCCAAGGGCCCACAATCTTAACGTTTTGTTCCCTAAGCCATTTTGTTATGACCTTTGCTTTATGGCAAAGTGCTCCATCATGCTGGAAAAGGCATTCTTCATCACCAAATTGCCCCTTGATGGTTGGGAGAAGATGCTCTCGGAGGACGTTGTGGTACCATTCTTTGTTCATCGCTGTGTTTTTAGGCAAGATTGGGAGAGAGCCCACTCCCTTGACCGAAAAGCAACCCCACACATGAATGGTCTCAGGATGCTTCACTGTTGGCATGAGACAAGACCGATGGTAGCGCTCACCTCGTCTTCTCCGAACAAGCCTTCTTCCAGATGCCCCAAACAATCGGAAAGGGGATTCATCAGAGAAAATGACTTTACCCCAGTCCTCAGCAGTCCAGTCCTTGTAACTTCTGCAGAATATCAGTCTGTCCCTGATGTTTTTGCTGGAGAGAAGTGACTTCTTTGCTGCCCTCCTTGACACCAGGCCTTCCTCCAAAAGTCTTCGCCTTACTGTGCGTGCAGATGCACTCACACCTGCCTGCTGCCATTTCTGAGCAAGCTCTGTACTGGTGGTGGCCTGATCCCGTAGCTGAAACAACTTCAGGAGACGGTCCTGTCGCTTGCTGGATTTTCTTGGGCGCCCTGGAGCCTGTTTGGCATCAATTGAACCTCTCTCCTTGAAGTTCTTGATAATCCTGTAGACTGTTGACTGAGGTGTAATCTTACTCGCTGCAATAAACTTCCCCGTTAGGCCCTTTTTGTGCAATGCAATGAAATGATCATGTGATGGTTCTGTTTATACATGAATCTTACTCAGCTGGTTGAAGGTAAAGATGATTATTTACAACATTAACATTAGTGTTTGCAAATGAAGCTTCTGAACTGTGTCCAAACTAAAAACAGACAAAATGAGTCAACTGTTCAGATAAACAAGACTTTACTGAATGTAGGAAAACAGTGAGAAATATATTAAACCTGTGGACAAACATGAAATCTTTGTGTAAACGTGATCAGTGGTCATTTCATCATATGTTTTATTATTTCTGCTCTGGTCCAAACTGACAGGTTCTGTGAAACATGAGTGAAGAGAAAGAAGATCATTGGTGGATGATTCTCAGCTGTTCAGTTGTTTGAACATGTGTTGTGATAGTCTGAAGGTTTAACAGTGTGTGACTCCCTCTAGTGGATGTAGTGGAGTATTGTGTTGTCTTTGCTCCAGAGGTTTTTGTTCAGAGTTGAGGTGTTTCCTGTCACTGTGGGCTGCAGAGCACAGTAGTACACAGCAGAGTCAGACAGCTGAAGCTTCTGGATCTTCAGAGGAACTGATTTCAATTTAGAATTCAAAGTAGATGAAAATCTCTTCAGGGTTGTTACTGTTTTTCCTTTGTCTAAATGACGAGTTCAGGATGAATTTGGGGCTGTTGTTTCCTTCTTGTTTGTACCAGAACAGAGTTGGACTTCCACTGGTCTTAAAAGTACAGTTGAGTGTAACTGTGTCTCCTTCAGCAGCAGTGACATCTCCTGTTGGCTGGATCACTGTGTCTTGTCCTTTACACTCTGAGGAAGAACAGAACATGCAGAGGAAGAGATGAATGAAAAAGATGGTTGATTAAAGGAGAACAATCAGTAGGTTTAAAGAGTTACCTAGCCAGAGAGTCACACACACACACACACGTAGAATAGATGTGATAATGTTGTTAAAGACGATGTTAAAGTGTGATTGTCTGTTCCAGTGGTTTGTAGCAAACAGATCCTCTAAAGACATTTATTATTCCTGCTTTAACCTACCTTTTAGTATGATGAGAAACAAAGGAAACATTCCACAGTAATGCAGTGAGAGCATCTTCCAGACAGTATGTGTGTTATGTATGGTTTAGATATTGATGCATCTGACAGTGGGAGTTGTTTTCTGTTCTGCTCTTTGACAGTGTTGCTCCTCCCTCAACCTCTTCCTCCTCTCATGTCACTGGATGTTAGAACAACAAAACCACATCTCCAGCTTCAAGTCTAAAAAGTTGAACCTCTGTTATTCTGCTGAGTTTCTGTCTCTTTGTTTTGTTTCTGAATCATAGTTGAACATCGTGATCCAGTCATGATAAATCTGATCAAATATGGTGTCAGAAGCCACATGGCAGCATTAGAAATAATATCCACATCATTCACAATCAGTCAAATTCCTGAACTATTGGACCAGTTGGTTTCATATGTTCTACACATGTTGTTCTACAGGTGTTTTCACTTCAACTGTCCTGTTTAGTTTATCTTGTTATATGAACTTTATTTAGAAAAAGTCTTTCTCACTAAATGTTGTTAGTGCCTCATCATCACATCAACTTTAAAACCGTTGTTGTGATGAGACAGAGTTTCCAAAGCTGCTCTCAGCGTCTTTAACCTGTGTTTTCCTTTAGACAGTGTCACCTCATCTTTCATGTCATTGTCACTGTCCATTCAGCTGAAAAGTCTCCTGTTGGCTCTTTTATCTGAAGTAATAAAGGTTCTTCAACATAATAATAGAATGAAAAGACTTTTCATTCATCCATTTTCAGCTGGTTTTCCTCAGTCTGGTCTTGGTGGTGGCTACTGCTGCTGTTCATCTTCACTGGTGTAATGATTCAATTCACCTGTAGTGACCATTTTGTCCAAGATCCTTGATGAAAGATGTGTAGTCTCAGTTGGATTAGTACACACACTCCTTTGTTCCATTGCAAAAATAATTTATTATTTTCATTTGTCAAAAAAGATGATCCGAAAGTTGTTGTAAATTAATACAAAAACTTAAACTTAACGAAAAAAATCTAATTCAGCACAAAAACAAAGAAGTATGGTCAAAAACAGTGCTTCTCACCGCGACCACATTTCCAACCCCCAAACAAAGAAAAGCTGTCCTGTCATATCTGTTGGACCCCATTTACGTCACATGGTAAATAACAAACATAATGCAAAATGCGTAACCAAAAATAATACAAATAAATTACATAGAAGAATCAGAAATACCTTTCTAAGATCAAACCATATTCTACAGGCAAAAATATTAATTTCATACAAAATAGGAAATGGCTATAACATTCCGGCCCCTAATTTTTTGTCACAAAAATTACAAATCATACACAAATAGCCATTATAGATTCCAGTAATTTAAAGCCTTTTCAAGTGTACATGACAGTCCATTCAAATGTAGATGGGTATAATTGCATATGAACGCATGAATATCAAAGTCCATAAAAATATATAATTGATGAAAAAAGGCAGTTGCAAAAATCGAAATGTCTTCCAACAAAGATGTCCTTTGGATCCAACCTTTTGGACGACCCCTTTTAGATAATCATCACCATCGTTATCACAGATACCCCTATTGTTCTTTTGCACTCACTGTGCATCTTATCATTTACATTTCCCATTGTACACTAGAAACCAACTTATGCAATTATCTCAATTATCAATCTTTCTTTCATAAACAAGGCTCTAAAAAGAGGGCTACATATCAAGTTTAACAACTAAGGATTATTCAAACCTATTCAGCCTCAAGTAGGAGGCATAACTTTGTAATAGGCCTTTCCAATTCACTGGTTTGTGTCTTAACTCGTACTTTATGCACAAACCCTTTTGCATCTTTCACTGTGTCTATGATGCGTCCTAACGGCCATGAGTTTTGGGGGCTGATTCTTCAATCAGAAGGACAAGATCTCCTACAGAGAAGCTTCTATGGGGCCTGCTCCATTTTTGGCGCTGCTGCATTGTGGGGAGGTATTCTTTTGACCACCTTTTCCAGAAAAGGTCACTTATGTATTGCACTTGTTTCCAATGCCTTTTTCCATAAGTTGCATGTTTATCAAACAGACCAGGAGGCATGATGGGCTTTCCCTTTAACAATAAAAGGTGATTCGGTGTTAATGCCTCAAGATCGTTTGGGTCATCACTGGATGGTGTTATCAGTCTGTCATTTAGCACAACATCTACCTCACAGAATATTGTACTGAGGGCCTCATCGTCAACCGTTTGCTGCTTGATGACAGAGCAGAGAACCCTTTTGATTTGTTGCACTAGACGTTCCCAGATGCCACCGTGGTGGGCTCCGTGAGGTGGGTTAAAGATCCGTTTGATTCCATCCTGTCTGAGAGTGCTCTGGATTTGGTTTTGGTTCAGGTTTTGCAGTGATTGTTTAAGTTCACGATTTGCACTGATGAAATTTGTTCTGTTATCTGATCTTATTTCTTTAACTTGTCCCTGATGACAGACAAACCGTCTTATGGTGTTGATGCAGAAATCTGTGTCAAGAGTATGAGCCACTTCAAGATGGACTGCACGACATGTTAAGCATGTGAATATGACGCCATATCTCTTAACGGTATTCCTGCCTCTTTTAACCTCAATAGGTCCAAAGTAGTCCATTCCAACCACAGTGAATGGAGGGAGGTCTGTTGTAAGTCTGTCAGGTGGAAGATCAGACATCTTCTGCTCTCCAGGCCTTTGATGCAAGCGACGACATGTCATGCAACATTTAATGATCTTTCTTGCCAGTGCACTGGCATGAGGAATCCAAAACCGCCGAGGGAGAGTGAAGAGCATGTGATTTCTACCACAATGTCCAACCTTTTCATGCACATAGCGGAGAAATAGCTCAGAGATGTTGCTACTCTTGGAATGAAAATGGAACATTAAATGTGTAAATGCAACAAAAGTCAAAGTGTGCTTAATAGTTAATTGAAGCATTTCTTCAATGTTTCAAGGTTTTCTTTAAGGCCTCAGACATTGTCATCGATTATTCTAGATGATGATAGATAGGAGATCAAAATGCACATATAGGAAATGGTGACAATACTGTTGTGATGCAGAGAAATCAAGATAATGTTGCAGGAGAAAGGTATAATGCAGGAATGTGAGAGGCTGACGAAACTGCTGTGATACTGCTGTGGGCAGATATTCTGTCACATTTCACATAATGAAAGATTAGATCTTAGTCATCTACCTTTTTTTGTGAAAAATCCTTTAAAATAACTGTATCTCATATGACTTGGTGATAAAATAACCTTCAGATTCCACACATGTATGAGAATGTCTTGACTTCTTACACATTATATCATTTAATATAATCCACAATATTTTACTATCATTTGTGGAGCTGCCAATTCTTTCTTTAAAATTCTACTTCTTCTTGATGCTGTTTAACTTAGTAGCCTGGTTTCTTAATTTGCAGTAGCATATTCTGTCAGTGGTGTCCCTGATTTTTATTCAACTGCTTTGGTTTTGTCTCTTTACAACATTAAAGCTTTTAATTCATCATCAATCCAAGGTGAACTGCTGTTGTTGGTGTAACATGTTAATTCTGGTCTTTACTTAAACTCTACCGGCAGCTTTCTGAATGTGCTGTTACTTCCTGAGGGGTTTTATTTTGAAGACCTTAGAAAAGACTCTTACAAAATCTTTAGTGACTGTAAAAGTCAATGACCTGGTTAGAACTTGTCTAAAAGTCAATTTAAATGTGAAACATGAGTGAAGAGAAAGAAGATCATTGATGGATGATTCTCATCTATTCAGTTGTTTGAACATGTGTTGTGATAGTCTGAAGGTTTAACAGTGTGTGACTCCCTCTAGTGGATGTTGTGGAGTATTGTGTTGTCTTTGCTCCAGAGGTTTTTGTTCAGAGTTGAGGTGTTTCCTGTCACTGTGGGCCGCAGAGCACAGTAGTACACAGCAGAGTCAGACAGCTGAAGCTCCTGGATCATCAGAGGAACTGATTTGTCTTTGAGCTCAGCATTAAATCTGTCTTGGAACCCTGGATCATTTGCGTTTCCATAACTACCTCGTTGCAAAACATACTTGGGAAAATCATTAACTTCTTGTTTGTACCAGAACAGAGTGGGACTTGTGTTACTGGTCTTAAAAGTACAGTTGAGTGTAACTGTGTCTCCTTCAGCAGCAGTGACATCTCCTGTTGGCTGGATCACTGTGTCTTGTCCTTTACACTCTGAGGAAGAACAGAACATGCAGAGGAAGAGATGAATGAATAAAGATGGTTGATTAAAGGAAAACAATCAGTAGGTTTAAAGAGTTACCTAGCCAGAGAGTCACACACACACACGCACATGTAGAATAGATGTGATGTTCATTGATCATTGTCACTTTGAACCATAGAAAGTGTTTTACAAGGTAACAAATGTCAGCAGAGATGATCTGCTCTGATTTTCTGTATAATGAACATTAAATCACTGACTGTACAGCTCAGTAACATGTTCAAGTGTTTGAAGAGGAAACATGTTGTGTTTTCTATCTTACCAAAGAAAAGAGCAGCAAGAATAATCCACAGCCAATCTTCCATCTCTACAACAAGGATTAAATCAACAGGAGAAACTAGTTGATGTTCAACTTTCAGTCTGACACTTGTTCTCTTCACAGCAGCAGTTACTATTGACACAATGGTTGAACACAGTGAACAAGTAGTGCCCCTCCTACTGGATAATGTGTGTCGCCCTCTAGTGGAGCTACACAGCTGCTTCCAGCAGCTTGTCAGTGTGTCAGCTTGTGTTTTTCTTCACAGTTGAGGTGTTTCCTGTCACTGTGGCCTCACAGCACAGTAGTACACAGCAGAGTCTGTCACTGCAGCAGAGGAGATCTGCAGACTGACGCCATCTTTTCCTTCAGACAGTTGAGTGAACAACCTTGTTTCTGATTGTAGAGAATCTGCTGGTCTTGTTATGTTGAGGCCTGAGATGTACAGGAGGAACTCTGGTGGTTTTCCAGGATGTTGTCGATACCAGAAGAAGTCGTCCTCAGCAGTTATTGTCCTGTCACACTTGTCTTTTCACTACTTGAGTCCCAGAGTTGCTCCTCCCTTCATCATTCCCTCCTTCCTGTCACCACTCTGACACACAGTGTGTTTGTCTCTGCTCTGGTTGGTCTCATTGACAACATGACATCATTTCCATCAGGTAAGAAGTAGCTGACCAGGCAGCACTGACTGATACCTGACAGTACATATGAAGGTCCTGGCTGACTTCAACCTTTAATCATACATTATAGCACTAGTCACTGACACAACACAACCATGTTAATTACACATCAAACTCTTTATTCACACAATATCATTCACATTTTAACCTTAGTGTCGCATCTGATGACATGTCCTTAATGACAAGACTTTACACAAAAACCAGCTACACAGTTGATGCTGAGCTCCACAGATTAAGATGGTTGACATGTGTCAGATTCTCCTGTTTCTATAATGTCACGGTTCAATTCACTTCCAGGAGCCAGAACCTTAGTTCTGCCTTTGACACTGTGGACTCAATCCTGTCAGATCACCTTCACAGTCTGGTTGGCCTCTCTGGTTCTGTTTTTAACTTGGTGTCATCAGGACAAACATCAGAAATTTCTATAGTTATGCTGATAACACTCAGTCTTACATTGTCTGTCTGTGTCTCCTGATGACTTTTAACTGACATTAAGTCATGGACGCTACAAATGTCTTCCAGCTTAACCAAGACATAACAGAAGTACTGAAGCACACAGAGAGAAACTGTATGTAGAACTGAAAGAACCACCTCTTAATCCATGTACACAGGTGAAAAACCTGGTTTTATATTTGATTCAAATCTCTCTGTTGCATCTCCTATTAGAAACATTGTGACACCTCCACAGGAAATTAAAACATTGGTTCTTTGTGTGTAAAAAGTTCATCTATATAACAAATTCTACCTAAAATCCTTGCAAGGTTAATTGTTTGTTAAGGAGTATTTACTGCTCTCTATAGAAGCCTCAATAACACAGGGACTTGTATTTCATGCTCTGTAAGACTGTGAAACGAGTGAAGTGAAGTGAAGTGAAGTTAATGGCTCTTTAACAGAAAGGGGTGGAGCTATGCAGGGAGGCACCAGGAAGTAGGAAGTAAAGGTGGAAAAAGAAGTTTGTGAAGGGGATGAATGGTGTGTTTGTGAATTGTTGAGGAATCTCAAAGCCCCACTACAAACCTGAGAAGGCTGCTATTAGATATTAAAGCATCAACCAGGTCGACCTGCCCATAAAAAAAGGATTTATAAAAGAAGACGGACCTTTTCTTTGGATGTGTCTGAGGAGCCTGACCTGGTGGTGAGATCCACCTGATTTAACTTTCTCTGTGTTTTGCAATGCATTGTAAAGGACTTGTTTATTGAGGTGGTTTTTAATTTTCAGATTTTTCTTTTTTTAGTTTCTGAAGCAACTGATTGGGACTTTGGAGGACTTGGGGAAGGAGGAGCCTGTATGTTGTACATATTACTGAACTGGTGAAAATGTTTGTGTGAATTGTCATTGATGTGGATCAGCTGCTCATGTGAATCCTCCCACAGTGTTTCATTAGCAGCTGTAACCACAGTGACTCTGATAAAACAGGAATTAGCAAAATCCATCTGATATGAAGCTGTGGTTTGAACACCACTTCCCTCCTCTTTGAAGAGGAGTCATGTATCTATGTTCAGGTTTTTGTACAGCCTCTTCTACACTTTGTATCACTGTGTTTCTAGATCACAGTAGTAGAGAGCTGTGTCTGCCAGGGTTAGTCTGTCTATGGTCAGTTAAGTTGATGTATCTGATGTTTGGGACTGATATCGATCTTTGAATTTTTGAGACGTATGTTGACCTGTGGATCCTTTTGCTCCTTTATATGTAGAATAAACTCAGGTGCCTGAAAGTCGGAATAATTTTTTTTGTACCAGAGAAGGGCAACACCACCACTATCACTTGTCTGATATCGACATGTGAGTGTGACAGATTGTCCTTCTCTTCCACTGACTTCATGTTGTACAGGAGAGATTGTGTCTCCAGCTGTTAGTCCTGGAAATAGTATAGAAAATAAAGCCATTAGAATAACATTGTCCATGAGGCTGAGAGGAGAAGACAGTGGAAAATGTCAGTGTACAGTGTTACTCTGTGGACAGAAACAGCTCAACTGTAGCTGACATCACCACTAGACTGTAAAGAACTCCTTAGAATACACTTTAGCTTTTAGTCATGTTGTGCAAGTCCAACATTTTCTAGTAGAATCAAGGTTGTTTTTTTGGTTGAACTATTTGATCAATTGATGATGTCTCCTCTAAACATGTATTGATGAAATGCTGTAAATCAGGTTTAGTAGTAAAACTCACCTATGAAGTGAGATAAAAAGCAAAAGAGGTAAAGCAACATGTCTTTGGAGTTGTTGAATCCAAACAGACAGCAGATGAACAATGTTCTTCCACTGCAGTAGAAGGAAAAAACTAAAGAGCCTCTCTGCTGCACAGCCCTTCTCCTCAACATCAAGCTGATTGTGCTTTTACTTCCTTAAACATTTCTGCTCTGGAGACACAAACAATCTGATTGGCTGAGTTGGACTGTAGTGGGCGGGGCCACACAATCACCTTGATGTTGTTTGCTCAGTGAGATTCAACTGTGTGTCTTTTCTATTTATTGCTCAGTGATTGTGTTGCTGTTGTCATCAGTCCAAAGACACAGTCTCTGAAAACTGTTGACAGTGTGTGACTCCCTCTAGTGGATGTTGTGGAGTATTGTGTTGTCTTTGCTCCAGAGGTTTTTGTTCAGAGTTGAGGTGTTTCCTGTCACTGTGGGCTGCAGAGCACAGTAGTACACAGCAGAGTCTGTCACTGCAGCAGAGGAGATGTTCAGATTCATTTGTTTCTTATTATCACTGACTTCAGCAGACAGTCCAGAGTCAGGGTTGTTATTTTTTCCTGTTCCTAAATGAGAGATGAGGAACTCTGGTGGTTTTCCTGGATATTGTCGATACCAGAAGAAATAATCAGAAACAGCTGCTGATGTGGAGTATGTGTAGGACAGAGTAACAGAGCTGCCTTCTACACTGAACTCCTTGGGCTTGACTGGAGTCAGTTCTCCACAGCTGACACCTAAAGAAACAGATAAATGTTGTTAAAGACGATGTTAAAGTGTGATTGTCTGTTCCAGTGGTTTGTAGCAAACAGATCCTCTAAAGACATTTATTATTCCTGCTTTAACCTACCTTTTAGTATGATGAGAAACAAAGGAAACATTCCACAGTAATGCAGTGGGAGCATCTTCCAGACAGTATGTGTGTTATGTATGGTTTAGATATTGATGCATCTGACAGTGGGAGTTGTTTTTTCTGTTCTGCTCTTTGACAGTGTTGCTCCTCCCTCAACCTCTTCCTCCTCTCATGACAAAAGGAGAATCAATGAGGGTAAACAATGGTTCAATCCCCTTGCCCTTGGGTGTTTCATAAGTACTGTAATAACCTAAATGGAGAACGCGTCACCCAATAATATATCTCTCTGTGGATCAAATAAATTAGATGGGGATTAATTCCTGAACTTAGGAGCTCATAACAGGAACCCATAAGACTTTTCCTCAAAAGTTTCTCTCTCATGTGTTGTCCCTCAGGGGCCCTTACTGTTCTCATTGGCTTCTTCTGGGTTCATTTTTAGAAAAAAAAAAAAAAAATATGACATCTGTTTATATATCCCACACGTCTCATTTCACTGCTATGCAGATGACACACAGGTAGACCTTCCACTGAAGCACAATGCTAGGACTTCTTTGAAGGCATTATTGGGCTGCCTACAAGATGTTAAGGCATGGATGGCTCTAAACCTTCTCAATCTGAACAAACAGAAAACTGAAGTCCTACTATTTGGAGCCCCTGACCTCCACAACCTCAACAGTTTGATAAATTATATTAGACCTTCTGCAAAGAAACCTGGGCATGATTCTCAACAACAGTTTAATCTTCAACAAACAGATTAATACTGTGGTTAAAAGTAGCTTTAATCAACTCTGGTTTCCTCCAAAGGTAAAACCAGTTCTGTCTCTTAAGGACTTTGAGAAGGTCGTCCATGCCTTCATCTCTTCTCTACACTACTGTAATAATCTGCAGGTGTTGGAGTGTCTCAGACTAGTAGACTGCAGCTGGTCCAAAATGTTACAGCTCGACTTTTAACTGGCTCAGATAAACAAGATCATGGACTGACACCTTCCTACCTCAGTGAACTTGTAGTTTTATGCTCCACCAGATCACTGAGGTCTGCAGAACAATTACTTCTTATGATTCCTGATCTAGATTAAAAACAACAGAGACCAGGCCTTTGCAGTAGCTGCTCCTAGATTATGGACAATTTCCCTCTGTACATCAGGACCTCCCCATCAGTTGATATTTTTAAAATATGTTTGAAAGCCCACTTATATTCACCGGCTTTTGAAACTTTCATTGTTTTTACTATTTAAGGCTGTTGTATAATTTTATGAGCAACATGGTGGCACATGGGGTTAGTGCTGTTGTCTCACAGCAAGAAGGTCCTGTGTTCGGGTTGGTGGATGATTCTCAGCTGTTCAGTTGTTTGAACATGTGTTGTGATAGTCTGAAGGTTTAACAGTGTGTGACTCCCTCTAGTGGATGTTGTGGAGTATTGTGTTGTCTTTGCTCCAGAGGTTTTTGTTCAGAGTTGAGGTGTTTCCTGTCACTGTGGGCTGCAGAGCACAGTAGTACACAGCAGAGTCAGACAGTTGAAGCTTCTGGATCTTCAGAGGAACTGATTTGTCTTTGACCTCAGCATCAAATCTGTCTTGGAACCCTGGATCATTGTGTTCTGCTTTATAATTGTCTCGTCGCAAAACATACTTGGGAAAATTATTAACTTCTTGTTTGTACCAGAACAAATATTGACTTGTGCTACTGGTCTTAAAAGTACAGTTAAGTGTAACTGTGTCTCCTTCAGCAGCAGTGACATCTCCTGTTGGCTGGATCACTGTGTCTTGTCCTTTACACTCTGAGGAAGAACAGAACATGCAGAGGAAGAGATGAATGAATAAAGATGGTTGATTAAAGGAGAACAATCAGTAGGTTTAAAGAGTTACCTAGCCAGAGAGTCACACACACACACGTAGAATAGATGTGATAATGTTGTTAAAGACGATGTTAAAGTGTGATTGTCTGTTCCAGTGGTTTGTAGCAAACAGATCCTCTAAAGACATTTATTATTCCTGCTTTAACCTACCTTTTAGTATGATGAGAAACAAAGGAAACATTCCACAGTAATGCAGTGAGAGCATCTTCCAGACAGTATGTGTGTTATGTATGGTTTAGATATTGATGCATCTGACAGTGGGAGTTGTTTTCTGTTCTGCTCTTTGACAGTGTTGCTCCTCCCTCAACCTCTTCCTCCTCTCATGTCACTGGATGTTAGAACAACAAAACCACATCTCAACATGACTACAGGTTGTTCTTGGTATCAACATGATCCTTGCTCTCTGGCTGAGTTCAGTACCTCAACACAAACCTGGTAATTAATAATACCAGAATCCACTGCTGTGGTAAATACTGACTCTGAATTTGCTAATAATCTCAATGTTTTTTCTGCCTGTTTTGAGGCTAACAATCCTAACAATAGCCATACTAACATTAGCAGTAATTACCTCAGTGAACAGAGAATCAGCATTGCAGAAAGTGACATGTTCAGGCCTCTGAAGCAGGTTTGTTGTTTATTGATTATAGCTCTACTTTCAAAACAATCCTCACCCAGAGACTGTTCACAACGCTGAGAGATCTTCGACAGAACAACATGATGTGTGCATGGATTTTGGACTTCCTGGCTAAATGCTGGCAGTTTTTTTCTCCAACTCCATCAACACCAGAGCTCCACATGGGTACTCAGCCCATGGCTGTACTCCTATTACACCTATGAATGCAGAGCCACACAACTACAACAACTACTACTACAGCTGGGTTATGTCTCCAACAATGATGAGCAAGGTGAGGAACGTAGCATCATGGTGTCAGAACAACTGCCTTAAACTGAATGTCTCAAAACTAAGGAGCTGGTGGTGGATTTCAGCAGGAGGCAGCAGTGTTCTTACATTTCCATTAACACCAATGAGGCTCTGGAGAGACAGTGACCAGCTTTAAATACGTGGGTGTCAAAATCTCTGAGGACCTTACATGGACTGATCACATCCAAAGCAAAACAAAAAAGGGAAACCAGCGCCCGTAAAATCACACAATATTGGTGGTTTCAATGAGAACTTCAGCAGAAGTAGTCACTTCTGCAGATTCTGTTCTATTGATCGTGAATCTTTCACTTCTTCTGCCTTAGCAAAAGCCTCAATCAGAACAGTTGAATCCCACAATGACCATGTGCAGCTGTTGGGTACATCAGGCTTAAAGTCGTCTGCAGGCATCAAATTTGATTCAAAATTCAATGATCTTTCCTTCTTCCATGTATGCCAACCTGATCTACCTCCATGCTTAGGCCATGATCTGTTTGAAAGTGTTGTGTCATATGATTTGGCGTTGTATATCAGCCATATTATCACATAGCAAAAGGAGTTCAGTTATGTAGAGCTAAACTGCCGTATAGATCACTTTTTTGTTACCTTGGCAGTGATGCTAACAACAAACCAAGTTATTAGTTATTATTATCAGACCTAACCATTTGCTTTGGGCCTCTTATACGTTTATGGACTCTACAATTTGAGAGTAAGCACACGTATTTCAAACAATGTGCTCATAAACTGCACAACTTCAAGAACCTCTGCTCCACTCTTGCTGAAAGGCATCAGCTTGTAATCAGAAAAGAAAAAAACTAAATATGATCAGATAAGATAACGTGATGTGCTTATGACATCACACCTTGATGAAGCAGGCATAGCTTTTGCTAAATATAAGCATATTACTATGGTAGAGAGATTGAGGCAGCAATTTGAAAAACATGCAGATTTACTTGATTTAGATTTGTTTGATGCCCAAAAAAAGAATTGTATATCCAGGCCGGCATATGTTAGAATATCATGTGGCAAATGTGGAGATAGTCATCTGATTATATGCATACAACACAGAATAGAATACTAATATTTCTGTAGTTAAAAGTGAAAAAGCATAGTGTATCCTGCAATAATGAGGGTGGCAGATGTTACCAGATATTGATCCATACACATAATACATACATAATATTTTCCTCATTCTAGAGCCTGTGTCCATTTCTGCTTCACTAAGGCAGATGTCCACATGCATCCCACTGGACCAAAGCTCTTCACTTTCAAGCAGTTCCTTGTCCTCTCCTCCAAGATCACCCTTGCCTGCACAGGCAAATTGGCTTAACAATTTTAAAGTAAACTGGGACAAAATGCCCCCCAGTCTATACACATGCATTCAGAATGGAAGAAGGCCTTCACAACTATACTGCTGCTGCTCTGCAGCAGATTTATTAAAACAGCTTGATGTTCCTTTCTCACAAAAACAAAATTGTCACAGTGAGTTACCAAATATCACATGCACTGTACTTTACATACACAAAAATGTTAATCTATTAAAACAGAAAAACAAAGAAAAGAAAATAGACAGGGAGTTAAGGTTTATTCATGTCTAGTTTTACTTGTGTTGCACTGTTTTTGTTTTAATAAATACTTGAAAAGGAACTGCATAATGAATATTGTCCTGCTGTCATTTCTTTATTATTATTATTATTATTATTATTATTATTATTATTAGTAGTAGTAGTAGTAGTAGTATTACAGCAACATTCTGTAATTGGATGAGGAACGAGGCGGCCTGCAGGGGAAGCAGAGGCGTCGTCATATGTTACAGATGAATGTAATAGACCATATGTAAATGGACATGTGGACATATCACAGCATGTACAGTTAACAAGGAGCAAAGATAAAATATCCAACTGGGTGAGTAACAACTCTGTGCTATGAGATGATGCAGCTGTTCTAAAAAACCTGCAGGTTTCTTATACCTTCTTTTATGCATCTGTTTCTGTTTGTAAGAAGCTGCGCTGATGCAAATTCTAATCATCTATGTTGTCATGACAATAGTCTCTTGAATTTGACTCATTCTGGTTGGTTGACTGCTTCTTGGATCAGTGAAAGCAACCATCCGTGACCACAGCAACAGACTTAATTGAATCCCTAAACAAATCAAGAAGCCTGGGATTATGATACCAACCAAGCATTCACTAACATGCAAACAGGCACTACACACAAAGTTCAATACCAGCCTCTATAGTGTTATTATTATGGTGACTGGGGTGACTGAGATCCTTCAGACATTAAAGGCCACAAATATCAAAGTAGGAAACTGAATCTCCTGAAGAAGATGTGAGTGAGACTATCATGTTCTGCTGCTTCTGGTGACTGCTTCAGTACTAGTGCTATAGCATAAGCAATATCTGATAAAAACATCATCAATCACAACATGGTGGCACTTTCATCACCAACTCTGCTAAATGGCATCACACCAGGAGTCAGAATCATGATAATAACTGGCATGATCACAAACAGTAATAACCACCGTGACATACGCCTCATTCCCTGGTTTGTATATTCAAATGTGAGCCTGTGGACTCTGCAGCTCCAGACTGGTTGTCTCAAAGTGTGTCAGTAGATGTTGATCTGCACGCCTCGGAGTGATAAGATTTGATTCCTGCTGCAGCTGCTGTGAATATCAACCATTCTTCCTGAACACCTCCAGCTGGATTAACCTGTGAGTATACTGTTTTAAACCACCTGAAGTCCATTAGTTACTATTTGTTGGATCAACGTGCTTTTGGACAATAGAAAACAGTAAATTCCGGACACTATAAAGAAATGTGTCAGCTGGATGGATGGAGAACCTTTACTGCAGTTAATATTATGTGTTCCTTTTCTCGTTTTGTAGTCAATTCACACATGGATCTCACAGTGATTGTGTTCTTCATCCATTTTGCAAGAGCAAGTATATAAAAATGTCCTTTTTGTCTTTGGTGTTTATGTGTTTGAGCTTGTTCTTAAAATCATGTTTCCAAGGTTGACAGTTTTTCACAGTTTTCTAGTGTTTTATATTGTCAAGTCTTTCTCCAGCATTCAGACAGACATTATGTTCCACTTTTTTCACTACAGCATGAAAATCAATTGGTGGAAACTTTAAACTGCTTGCATTCAAAGTTTCCATTCCATTTATTTATTAGATTTGCTATTGTGGATGTTTTACAGGACAGAGAATAATTTAAAGTAGTTAAGGCACCAGAGTGAACTAGCAGCGCCATAATTTACATCTGTTTCATGGGCTTATGACAGACAGAGAAGAACAGCACAGAGCAACAAATACATGACATAAAACAATAGAGTACATCAACATCCATCAGTGTGAGGTTGAACTCAGCCTGATAAATACAATAAACACACAAGGCGATCATTGGTGGTGACACATTTGTTCAGACTTTAGCTTGAAGCTGCTTTTAAAAACTGCAGAGGTTCCTGAGTTTCTAATGTTTGTGGGATGAAGTTTCACTCACCCACTACTTTTGACCAGAAGGACGGGCTGAGAGATTATCAATCATTTTAAACATCAGGTATCCAGAGGAAAGTAACAAAGTACTTCAGGACTTTAAGGTGTGTTTCTAGAGAGAGAGGCCTGACTGTAGTCACACCTCCTGTCACCAAGTTGTTCTGCAGTGAGACCAATGTGGAAATATCATCCATCCACGTCACTGGACCATGAATAATACTTATATAATAATACTTCATACTGGTTCCAAACCACTGACTGATTAACATCCTTCTTTATATTTGTTATATTCACGTTGAATCAGTCTCTGTCCATCTGTCCACCATTTTATTTAAGTGGCTGAGTTGAAGTAAATTCACTGTGAAGAGTTTGAAGTATGTAGGCGTCTTCAATGATCCTCATTGTACAACAACCATGTAGTGTCTAGTTTCATACAAACATTACAGTCATGCAGCTCAACCCTGTGAGTCATGACATTCAAAAGACAATAGTCAAAGGTTACATCCAAATATAATGTAAATGTAGCAGCACAGACCTGGAGTCAGTGATCATGTCACTACAGAGTTCACTATAAAGACACAGGTTATGGACCATTGTCCATTTTACAGTTAAACATGTGGCATCAGAATAAAATCAACTCAGTCACTTAAGTACTTTAGTATGAATATTTCCTAACAACGATACAATAACCACACTGTGTTTTAGAGACACAAACATCACAGTTATGTAACCTCAACCTTGTGAGTGATGGCGCTTTAAAAGACTGAAGTCAAATTGAAAGACTTCGTCCAAATGTGATGCAAGCGTTAATCAAATGTCTGAAAATCCATTGAAGAAAATGTAAATTACTGTTGCTTCCATCCACTATGATGATGTAAAATATGAGAGTTGGACAATAGTTAGTTGCACTAATTCTCCAGTCAGGTTCCATTAATGCACTGAAGAATAAGACCAGATGACGTCATTGAAGAGAGAACCAGTCAAATGTTTATCTCATGTTTGTTCTCTTCACTGATTCCTAAAGTCGTGAAAGTGTTCATGTGTGTGTTTCATGAACAGTGTAACATTGTTTTTCACCAAGTCTGTTTTTCCACTGGAATAAGCTGCTTATTTGAATTTTTTACTTTAAGAAAAAAATAAAAAGTGAACCGAGAGACGTCCACACAAGCCCCACCTTAAACCCCCTAACATATGATGAAAAAGAAAATAAACCTGTCAATAACACCAGAGTAGCCAGTGATAGCAGCCAGACATGCTGCACCACTTCTGTTGTTTTTTGTGCTGCTCACAACAACATGGCGGTGGTCCTTGTCATCTTCAAACCAGGATCCACTACTGTGGTTTCAGGCTGTTTATCTTTACTTCTACTTGTCCATTCAGTGTCAGCATGTTTGTTTGGTTTTTGAAATATTATTTTTGTGATGTTCAATCATCTGTGAAGCACTTTGAACTACATGAAAGGTTCATGTTCACATTATAATAAACATACTCTAGTCTCTAGATAAATATGTTTCTATCATCTTCCCTCAGGATCTGGCCTCATTTCCTGTTTTCATCTCCTTCATGGTACCATTTTGTCAACGTGCCAATGACCTGGACCGATGCTCAGCGTTACTGCAGAGAAACACAGCGACCTGGCGACCTTTGAAAACATGGCTGACATCAGCAGGTTAAACAGACCTGATGGCAGCACCTCACCAGCATGGATCGGCCTGAGTGACGACCCACAATCCTGGAAGGTCACTATGGGCAGTGACTCCAATTCCTGGAAATGGTCAGCAACTGGTGAAACAACCACGACTGGTTACAGCAGCTGGGGTTCAGGCCAACCAGAGAATCGTGCTGCAAATCAGTTCTGTGGGATGATGCGTCCTGATGAGCTGTTGGTACGATTGGGATTGTTCAGCAGCAAGATACTTTGATTGTTATGATGGTAAGAAAAGTTTTTTTTTAATGTGTTTATTTCACTCACTCAGCAGGTTCCATCTTTTTCTTCCAGATAATAAAAGTCACCTTGTGATAATAACGACTACACAATTCAACATGTAACAGTTTGTTACTAATGTGTTAATGTTACAGTGCTCTGTATTTAGACATAACCTGTGTGATCCTCTCTGATCCAAAGCAGCATGAACTTTGTTTTCAGATGTGTTTTGTGTGGTGTTGTACCTACACTGATTTGAATTAGTGTTGA